>JAHZMU010000591.1:0-10613 GCA_027743725.1 Rambutsinella grinnellia | reverse complement strand
TTCTGTCAAAGGTCCATTCGTATGGATAATATCTGTGCAGAGCATAATGTAGAAAATGTGCAATGAGCATACTATGAACAGTTCAAAATTCACGAGAAGTCAAAGAAGTCTTTTTTTGCCATCTGCTCTCTCTTCACGAGTAAAGTCAAGAGCATATAACTCTGTCGAGCTAATGTAAGTATATGTATGTAGCTTTGTTGCTTTTTTCTTTCACATAAAACGATCTGCTGAAGGAGATGGCGGCTGTCAAACTAGATTTTTCCTCATTCCATCAGATATCGCAACTGCATTTTATTCACGTTTGAAATTGTGTTTGGGTAAAGGTCCCTAAATAACAACATTAACTACCGCTATAAAATGTAGGATGACATGGAATGATGCATGCCATCGTCTCATTATTCACCCAAAGAGCTGAGATAATACTTGAACTCGACCGTCAATTATTAGTGTCGGCTTTTTTTATTTCTTAAAGCAATTGAGAGCGCCTTCCTTCTCAGATTAATTCAAGTTAAAAGACTCACCAGTGGTGAGTCACCACACAGCTGAACAAATACTAAAAGGAATTTATTCCCTTTATGAATGCATCTAAAGAAATTTTGTTCTGTTACGTAATTATTTTAATTTAAACACTGCTTATAGTGCATGCAAAAAGTTTGGGACTCCCACCCTTTTTGTACTGCTGCTTAAGTCAAACTAACGATGTAAAAATTGCTAATGCGCTTCCGTATACGGATGATAATCATTTGACTTCTTCACTATCACATAAAGCATCTCGTAGACTACTGATTTACGAAACATTGCGAAATTATTCAACCTGTAATCACTTACATTTTGCAGGTAAGGAGAACCCCGATGTCATTTCCGCTTGACCTGGCGCAAGCCTTGGGAGAGTCGTACAAAACTCACGAAGGTTGGTTCCAGCATGTTGGTGAATGAGTTTGTCAACTGGATATTACACAACAATATAAGTCGATTAAATTCAAGGGAAACGAAAAATCAAGTATGATAGAGATCCTTTTATTTTTAAAGATACGCAAGTTTTTATCCTCGCGAGCAAAATGCACGCGAAAAGGTTTTAATATAAATTACCTCCATCAGCGCCGGAGTACTCATGAGTTGTCGAATTGACAATAGCGTCCACAGCCAAATTTGTAATACAAGTGTCAACGAAGCAGAGGCTGACCAACTGGTTGATAGATGAGTCGGGTCGGATCGAATTGTTTTTGTCTGTTTCATAAAAGAATAAATATTTTATAAAGTATGGTTATATGACATAACATGTCCACATTAAAAAAAGAGTTCATGTCATTGCGTGATGTCATAAATAGTCATGATGAACTAATTTGAATAGTATGAGTTAATTACAGGAAGCCTGATAATTCCTTTTTTATGGAAAACTGAAAGAAACCGCTTTCCTTACCTGTAAAATCAATTATTCGATGCTTCTGGTCCGAGTAGTAGCGATTCCATGTTGGTACCTCCTTAACCAAAGTGACAAACTGGGAACGTTTCGAAGTCAAAGAGTTCACGCTATTCTCTGAGAGGGGAGATGATGGAGGGAACGTGCTCGTTGTTGTAATCGTTGGAGAGGATGTGGCAGGTGACGAAATGGAAGAGGATGAAAATCTCCTCAATGGAGAAAACTGTTGGTGATGGGAATGTTGATAGTGCTGATTGCTACCTTGATAATTAACTTCAAACGTAAAATAGTTTTGATGAGTCTGTGACCTCTTCCTGTTTATGACATCTTTTGATACTGTTCCTTCCATAGAGGAAGTAGGAGATATTGGGATGTATCTGTTGTTTTGGAAGTGATTCGCATTTGAGTGTTGTGGTGTATGGTGACCTTGTGGTAAGGAGGGGTGGTGGTGCTGGTTGTGGCTGTTGTAATTCTGTTGATTCTGGTGGTATCCTTGGTTGACATGATTGTTATTGTAGTGATAAGGACTGTAACTATTATAGCTTGGTCTCTTGTTATTCGCATGATTACTGTGATTGTTGTGAGCTGTACTTGGAGCACCGGAAGTCGGAGACTTCACCGGTTCTTGAGTCAATGGCCAAGGACTTCCCATTTTGCTCATGGGGAAACTTGAGCTTACCGGATACTAATCACAATTAACTTGATTGATTCCTTGAAATAATAAAGTCTTACTTATTTGAGGGGTTAGCTTGCTTTCCTTGTCTTTGTTATGATGAATTGTAAAAGTGACATTGTGCGGCAATTGAGAAGGTGTCGTAAAAAAGAGGATATAAATATGTGAATGTTATATCTGCGTGGCACTAAGTCACTCTCTTCAATTGGCAAACCTAGGCAGCCTGCCTCACATAGTTGTCAAATATACTTACCATTATTTCCAACTACTTATGGAAATAACTTAATTGAAGTGAGATGCACATTGTACCGGAGGATCTATATAAAACCCATTTAATAAAACGAAATTGCTCATCTTCAATCCACTCATTTCACACATTGCTAACCTGCACCTATTTTAGTCAAGTTTTTGACATTGCCTAACCCTGCACACGCTCACACAAAATCATTCACTTGTGTTGTACCTTATCTTCCAGGGGCTTCCATCTCCCTCTCACTCAGCTCGCAAAATATATTGTCTTTGTCGAATATTTATGTGCTGTATGATGGATATGTAATCACCCTAAATGGATATTATCACAAAATCATGAACTTCAACGATATGTTCCACCTCGCATCGTCACCTGACGAAGAGTATACTAATCTGAACGTTAGTTGAACAAGTAACTTGTTACTTGTTGTTAAACCCGTCATCCCCCACAGTAAACGGATTGTCGCAAATTCATGACGCTTAAAACACTTACTTGAACATTTAACCATAGATGATGAGAGACAATGATATCCATCCGTTAATTAATTTTAGCACACCATCATACGACAATGAGTAAAGCACATTCGAGCACAGAGTGATTTCTCAAAATGCTGTCAACAAGGAACAAAGGAATTGAGGAGAATGACTTTATTTGCACACTTTCCAATTATCTAATACAATTCGGGGAAAACGTGAACAACGTTTTATAAAAATCGTTCTCATCATTGCACCTACTAAATGAGACGAAGTTATTAAGAAGCCAGATGAACTTATTAATAATAAGTTATTATTTATACTGCATCCAGATCAATTGAGCAAATGTCTGTAATAAACTCTAACAAACACTAAACGTGGTAGGCACATCCTCAATTGCTCACAAACAGTCCTCGCATTTTTTTTCGTTTCAAGTTGAAAAATGCAAAAGTAATAGCGCCATTGAAAAAGTATGCTCGTTATATTTTTCTATAATTTTGGTTGAACTTCTGTCACAGGTTTTTTACAGTTGCTGGATAGTTGATAGTATGGCAATATTATACAAGGATTGGTAGATGTAGATGATGATCTGTGTGTTTGTGTGTGCTTGTCCTCTTACGCTAGTACCTAGATTGCAAATAGTACGGTTATACACTTTTATTTTTAACTAAACCTCTGGATAAGTTGTTCAAGTAGCCGAGTAACCAATCCCGAACTTCAGATGAGGTACAATGCACTGAACTATATTTAAAAACAAGATGAAAGAAGACAGCGAAAAATGCAAGCCAGCGTCACAATCAAGTCAAGCTAAATGTTACATATTATTTTATGCTATGATAAATTGCTTGTGGATATGATGTACTCGCATTTTTAAACGTCGACTTAACTTTAAAGCATGAAGAGCATTATGATGCCGGCCTGACCTGAAGTAAGAAAAAGTTAATACAGTGTACTGGTGGAAGTCGGAACCATAACAAACGAAAATGTATATGAGTGATTGATGATACTTTATCGGCACTAATTTATAAATGAATTTCATCATACTACACAGGACCAGTTTACTTCCTTAAAGTTGAAAATGAAATGTTTGTGGAAGTAAAAACGAGTTCATGGATGAGCACAGTTTCAAGAACATTTGGCCCTCAAAGAGAAGAACAAATTAATTGGCGCATAAAGATTATGAAAATGCATTAATCTGTCAAAAATGCACTATGTATATTTGAATAAGATAGAGTTTAAAAATTAATTCTTATACGCATGTAATTTTTAAAGTAATTTTTATGCATATATTCGTCTAAATTAAAATAAACAACAAAACAACATTAAAAGTATTTATTGGCTGATTTGAAATAACATTCATACATAGGTTAGTAAATATTCGCACTGTTGCAATTTGCCTTCTTGGGAAGATCTAAAAAATGTTACAATGGGGGCAGTTTGTTAGTCATTTCATTGTTGTAAAGGTGACTTTCGGATAACCTGCTGGAGCATTTGGCAGTTAAAAATTGGTAATCTGATTAATTTTTGTGTCATATCCAGATTGTATGTGTGACGTAAAAACATAAAAATGTTTGGAGCCATCGTAATGTAATGGGTGCTTGCTGGTAGGATTAAAACTTAATTTTTAGGTACTCATTTCACGACTTTTGAGTTTTGATGACATCCGTCATAATATAATTTCACTTGAACAAGTTCTGAAATGTTTAATGAAGTACGCTTATACATAGATACAAATGACAATGTTTTTTGCGTTTATTTGCGTAAATGGCAAATGAAATAATTTATTTTAAGATTTTTTTTGCGTAAGATAAATATAAATTATAATGAAGAAATTAATATTTTTTACAAAGGGTTACATATATAACTTTTGTTATAAAACTTTTATAATAAAAGTAAACAATTTTGCTTATTTGAAAAAATCAGTTGTATTTGAAAAGAGCAGAAAAATTACTGATAAATAATGAATGGCATTAATTATTAAAGTGCAACGGACTTAGTGACCTCCAATTTTTGAAGGGCAAGGCTCATCTCAATGATATTCATTATCGAATCATGCACGCACGTAATATTTGCACCTACAACATTTTAACTAAATTTCATTTCACAAAACAAATTCATGCACTGCCAACGCAGTAAAAGGAGAGCGATATGCGATAAATGATAACGGGCACACTTATCTAAATAAGGACTCTTAGTCATAGGCCATAAAAATTAAACATGGAATTTGAACTCTTATTTGCAACTAATACTTATTTGTAACGATTTCCAGTGTTGTAGCTGCTCAACAATGCCTCGGGCATCATACAAGTATAAATAGTTGGACATGTGGACATTGCTTGGTGTTGGTGTAGTGTAAATATACTAGTTTATGGGATAAAAAAGGCCAGAGTTTATGCATTTCACGTTACCATTCCATCTCGACTTTCCCATACTTGTTTGTTCCATCTCTTAGCACGTAACAATTTATTAAAAAAATAACGTAAACTTTGTTGTCGAGCTAACTTGCTTAATCCGTTGCGATGCTGATTCCATCACGGCTCATTGTTTACTCAAATTTAATCAGACTAAACAACAATAAACATTCTCGAAACGATTATAAATCACATGAAATTGATAAACCAGCTCATCAAGCTAATCATCGCGAAAGGTTAGCTGTAGGACACTAAAGTGGCAATGACCACATCATCAGTCAATTTCCAGGTGCGGAGCTTTCTGTCTGCAAATGAAACAAGCTGGAATAAGTACGGTTCTTTCTCCAACTATTGAGACGAGTTCATTGAAATTTCAGAGCACATTTGACAGTTTCATGCAAACGACATTATGCATGCATATATGCATGTCGCCCGGGACAAGGAATGTATTTCCATGAACAAATGCTCAGGTAGGCGTTAATTGTCAGAACATAATTATCTGCGTAGTTCAAAGTTGATGTGGCTCATCACATCTTATCACCACCACCGGCACAAAGAATTCTTCCACTTATATCGTTTCCAGCATATCTGCAAATATCAATGCCCGATAACCACTAAATATGAAAAGTGTGCGACACCCAAATGATAAACTTGTATTCATCATATTACTGTGTAATTTACACATTAACTCAATGCAATTCATTTTCCCATCTATCTACAATAAAAGCCAAACGTATCTCATCTAGAAAGGCAAATTGTGTAGTAAGAACCTTATTTTACACGTATCATTGTAAATACGAACTCCCTTCTACTTCCAACTTAACCAGCAATAACGCTGAAGAAGCATTGGACTAAATAGAATGTTTTTCAGATTTATAAAACGTCATTTCTTAATGAACTTATCGCCACTATCATCCTCTTTTTTCGGGCAATGTTATATTTTATTATAGAAATTTCTTTGAACGGTGATTGATCGGCTGACCAAATGTCAGTAGTCAGTTCATCTCTTCCATACATAGCCGTACAATAGATGCTCAAGTAACATTAAAAAGTCACGCCAGTATTATAAATATTTGTTGCCTATAAAAAGTGAAAGTGAATAATGCCTTTGTTTGCGAATTTACTATACAATAATTATTTTCGAGTGTATGAGATTCATCAAAGTTGTTTTGCTATAAGTTTTGGTACAGTGAAACGGTACGCATTTCAGTCCCAATTAGCTAATAGTCGCAATGATGAAAACATAATGGTGGTCACTGCTACCGTCAGCCACCTCTACCCACTTTAATCAGTCAACAGATTTCTGTCATTCCAAAACTATAATTGTTTTTATGCAACAACAGTTTCACTATCGTGCATGCAAAACAGAGGCATCCAACTTGAAACAGAGACAATGAGACAACCTTGAAAGAGTAAGTGAAAATCTGAGAAGCGCAACGTTGTAGCTAACAGACGAGAGAAAATTTACAAGAAATTATTAGTTTGCAGAATCTGGAAAAGGTAAATCCCGAAAGGAGTTCTCAAATATTAATTTTAAATCTTTAAATTGATAGCAATATCTAAACTGATTTAAACAGCAAAATGAAATCGGGCAAGACACCACCGCCGCTGACAAAGGCGTCTCACCACACGGAACTGATAATTAATGAAGATCCTTCAAGAATATGGATTCCGTCATGTGATCTCACTTTCAATAATATCTGCACCGCACCCTTAAATGAAGCCAGCGGCTTTTGCTTAGAAAACATCTCCGGATTCGCTAAAGCCGGCGAGCTTTTAGCAGTAATGGGACCCAGCGGAAGTGGAAAGACCACACTTTTGAACTGTCTTTTCTCTCGAAATCAGATGAAATCGGGAGGTGTTTACCTGAACGGGGATGTTATAACTAAAAAGGCTCAGAGAACAAGATTGGGCTACGTTATGCAAAATGACATATTCTTCCCAACCCTTACACTCCGACAAACCCTCGTTTATACGGCATTACTTAGACTATCGGACAAGAAGTACTTGACAGTCGCAGACAAAATGAAGAAGGTAGATGACATCATTGAAAGCCTGGAGCTTTATCAATGTCAGAGTTCGATCGTAGGAGATGATGTTACGCGAGGTCGCACTGCTGGCTACCTTATCAGTACTTTGAAGCAATACGCACAAAAGTCGAGCAAGACAATTGTCATGACTGTCCACCAACCATCCTCAAGGATGTTCCAAATGTTCGGTTCGTTGCTCCTCCTTTCTAGCGGAAGAACAGTTTACTTCGGTCCAACAAAGGAAGTGGTCCCATACTTTACGAATATTGGAATGCATCTGGAGACCAACTATAACCCGGCAGAGTTCATCCTTGAGAGGATGAAATCAGACGAACAGAAACTTCTTACCACATGGGAGGAAAATCAAAAGACAAAGAACGGATCCTACAGGCCAAATCAAAGCGAAGACTGGGAGTCTTCCACTGACTCCATTTATGATAAATGGCACACCTCTTTCGGTACGCAAGTGAAGGTATTAGCAGAGCGTAACATTTTGCTATCAAAACCCCGAATCTTCCCTATCGTAAATGTTATCCAAACCATCACTCTCGCTTTCATGAGCGGCTTTATCTGGTTCAATACTCCAAGAGAGGAACCCTACATTACTGACCTGGAAGGGTGGATGTTCTTCTCATCAAACTATTGGATGTTATTCGTACTCTTCCAAGCTCTCTGGTCCCTACCGCTGGAGAGAGCAATGATTAACAAAGAGTTGCGCGCAGGAGCATACAGATTCTCATCGTATTATGTAGCAAAACTGGTTGAAGCTCCATTAGAGGTGGCTCTACCATGCTTATACCTTATCATATGTTATCCCCTCGTGGGGGGCCGAACAGTTATTGGCTTTGTTGGCATCATTTTAACCCAGATTTTATCATCCCTTGCGGCTCAAAGTGTGGGAATATTTCTTGGTTCCGTACTGCCCCCAACAACGGCAACAACAACGGCCGCAATTTTCACTGTGGCTGCACAATTACTTGGAGGATTTTTAACTAACAACATACCCAGTTATTTGAAGATTTTTTCATTGGTGTATAATGGACTGAGAAATATGCAGATTGTCGAATTTTTTTACGGAGTGCCCATTAATTGCGTGACCCCCTCACAGTTCCCAATTTGTAACATTTCCATAACCATTAATGCAGAATATATTTTGGACAGACACCCGGACGGTTTCTCGTTTCCTTATTGGAGTCACACTGCTGTTCTGGTTGCCTTCATTCTTGCCTTTAGATTACTTACCTTTTTGACTCTTCGTAGAACATTGTAAGGAAAGAATGGCGAAGTACATAAAACAATACCAATTTCACTCGGCGTATATTCAATATTTGTTATTTAAGTCATTGTCATTATTACCTTGTATTTTTCTTATGCAATATAATTATAGCTGAACTAATGTTGAATGGGTTTTCAGTAACTTGTATTTTATATAATTGTACTTTAGGCAAAGATACACATGCTACTGAAATCCTGCTCTCCAGTTCACCTGAATCCACACGAAAGTATATAAATAAAAACAAGACTGTCTCGTTACTCTAAAATTTTATTTATACTAGTATGACTTATACAGTTACGTACTACGCGAAGTAGTACGGGTGACAATAACTGACAACTACTTCCAATCCATTTAATGCTTGCTGGGAAACTCTCTTTCCACGACACTCTCTTAGACTCTGACTCTCTCATTTATTACCCATCTTATATATTAACATGATTTCGGCTACTTCTTCCTCCGCGCATAATCATAATCATCATAATATTAGTAATATAATTATTGACCTGCTTCGCTATATTAATTATTAACTTCCTCCTACAATTAAATATTGATATTTGCTCGTGCTATGCATGAGCGCCATTAACAGCCCGTAACAATACATAGAATAAATCAGTTGCAAACTATTATACGAATTCGCAAACTCAATAAAGAAAAGGGTTAATATGCCTCAAGCTACCTCCTCTTAGGTGCCATTTGTTAACGCTTCGTGTTAGCTTGCGCTTCTCTCTTTCTTGCTGCCAGTATGGAGAGAGGAAGCACATGTTAGCTTCGCTCCGTCCTATTTTGCTCTTCGCTTTCTTTGGTTCTCTCGTCCTGCGTATGCTTTTTAGCTCACCCTTGCTTTCATGTGCTTTTCATCTTCGCTTGCTTTTTCTGGAGTAGAGACTGTCTCTACTTTTGAAGCGTGAAGCAAAGAGGAAGGTGTTTCTTTTTGTGGAAATTTTAGTTTTTTTCAATAAATTAATTGAAATGGCAGAAGAAACCGAATTCGAAGTGGGTTTAATTGATTGTGTGAGAGATCATAAGTTGATTTTACGACAAAAAAGTGGATGGATATCGCAACAAAATTGCAAAAGCAAAAGCATGGGAGCACATTGCGTCGTCACTAAATTCGTCAGGTAATTTATTTATTTATTTACAATTATTATTAGAGATTTCAATTTTATGTGTATACCAATTTAAGCAATAAAAGTTTATAATTGTTTTAGTCGAAACGTGTACCCAAACCTGGAACAACTTGAGGTCCCAGTACATGGCCCACCGTCGGAAATTAAAACGACCATCTGGAAGTTCAAGTTCATCGAGACCTTACTTTCGACGCGAAGAAGCCATGCAGTTTTTGAAAGATGAAAACGAATCAGATGGGTAAAGATCAAATTATAGTTTTATTTATCCTGAAATATTCTAAATGTGATTAACTGAATTAATTTATTTAATTTTCAAGAACGCTCTCAAATGTTTTGGAGGATGACGGAAAGGAATCAAATGCTGAAGAGGTCAACATCGAACAAAATGATAATGATTCAACCACCACCCCAGTCCAGTCGCCAACTTATCGCGCTCCTTCTGACTATCGATCTCATCAGAAGAAGGTAATGTTTTAAATTATGAAAACGATCTTATATTCATGCTCTACTTGTATAATTATATTTTTTATTACTTTTAGAAACGCAAGATGGATTCAGTGGATGAAGAAATGATCAAACTCCTAAAATCAGAAGAGGATGAGTTCTCTGCCATTGGAAATCTTGTCGCTGTCAAACTTCGAGCAATCTCAAAAGTGAATAGGAAGGTGTTTATTGAAAGCGAAAGTTTAATTCATTCAACATTAAATGACGCATATTTACAAATATTGTCAGAACCATCAGCAGATTCTGAGGAACAATAAAATATTGAAATGTGACTAAAACTTAAAAACTAAATCATTTTGTCTTGCCATTCAACTCTACCCACACCATTGAAATAATCTCTGAAATTGTCTCTAACTTCCGAAGCGTAATTAGCATAATTGTTGCTGCCTTGTTGGTGCACAGAGCCTAGTGAGTTCGGGTTATGTCGCCAACTGCCATCAATCCGAATT
>JAHZMU010000590.1:9259-23706 GCA_027743725.1 Rambutsinella grinnellia | reverse complement strand
GAGTTTGGACTAAGAGTTGATATTTTTATTAGGGATCCAATGTATTTAATGGGAAAGGAATAAAGATAGAATATTATGGGATGAGTTAAAGATACGTTATCCATAAACAATTCTGTATTGGAATGATCATATTGGAATACAGCATTTAAATTTTAAGATAATTCTTCAAAAGTTGAATAAATATTCATATTCGCAACTCACAAGGTTTATATGCTTTTTCGAAGGCTGACAGAAAAGTACTGTTTTACTTGTTGGTTTATGGATTAGCATGTTTCATTCTGTCGCAGAGCTACTCCCCATTCACGTCGATAAATCCATTGGGCTTGATGAGCAAAGAAGTTTCCAAATTTGCAAATGATGGTGAATTGAGACACGTATGTAAAGCAGGTTCCAGATGTGAACATTACAAGCCAAAACTGACAACTGCAAATTTTTACCAAGAGATTAATTGACGAAGGCGGTAGTCTAATTGTCATAAGACTTATATGGGTTCATAAATTTTCGAAGCGGATGCTTATATCTGCTTCGAGGTAATAGTTTCGATGGTTTGGGTTCGTAATTTTGAAAGGAATGAAAAGGGATGAGATACTTCATTTGTATCTGAAATTCATCCAACGAAGGTTTACTCCGCATCTGAAGTATCGCGAGCGCGAGCTAATAAATATTAAATGCTTTAAATCAGTCATGTCTAATTGCAGACATTATAGACTATTTAGGTACGTATAAACTTAAATAATTCGTGACTCTGGACATGTCCATTGAACGAAGACGTATTGATTCTGATTGATCATTGCTCCCAAACGCTCTGTGATAATTATCTGCATCTGCACACACCTTAAATTTTGGGTAGATTTTCTTATCACAGAAATATCGTCATATGTCATGTCAATTTTTCTGGCCACCTGCACCTGTTCCAACAAAAGATTTATCTCGCCCACTCGAGCAAACAGCAGGCCAATGATTCATAATACTCTCATACCAATTTTATCAATAAGGAAATATGTGAATGGTCAATGGTCAATATAGAAGTTTGCACTTGGACGAGCTGCTTTGTTCTAATTAAGCATAAACGTATTGGTCAAGTGGCATAGAAATCTTTACATAAATGTGATTTCGTTTCAAATAAACTGATAAACACAAACTGTAAAAACGCAGTTTCCTATCATATCAGATTTTACTCAATGCTTCCTCTACGGAGGCCATAAACGGGATTCAATTTGAATCATATGTAGCTGCTCGCATCTCATTTAACATTTAAAAATGAAGAAACGGACAAATGGAGAAAGAAACGGAATGGTGAAAGGGGAGAAAGCGAAAGAGAAATCTTTAGCGAATGGGAAGCAGTCTGTGAAAAAATCATCATCGTCGACAGAATGCATCTCGAACTATATTTTTTGGACTGATACGTACGGAGACAAACTGGAAAAAATATGGAAAAATGTTCCAGCCTCAATGGGGCAATTGATTGCAACGATTGGAATGTTTATTTTGGGATTGACGGCAAGGGGTACTTTACAAACTTTGTAAAACTTATTCAAATATGTTATGTTGTAATCTTTTAAAAAAAGTTTTTATATGTTTAAATGGATTTGTGTAGGTGAATGGCTATTGTTTGCCGTATATTTTATGAAATATCTGCAATCTGGAGGGGAGGGGAATTATGTAGAGGAAACGGACGAGCTAATTGATTCTGTTACCGATTGGTTCGCTACAAGATTCAAGGGATATACAAAACTGCTTGTGATAAGCACGCTTATTTCATATTTAACGTATTTTGGGATAGGAGGATTCCTTCACGTGCGTAAAATTTCTAAAATAGTAGAGAAAAGTTTATATAAATCATTGCGAATTGTTAATTTATTTATCCCATTTATTTTCAGTGGTACTATTACGTAAATCAAAGGGATCGTGCACACGAATGGAAATGCCAACCAAAGAAATGGCTTACTCCAGAATTGGAACGTCATGAAATCATGGTTGGTTCTCTCAGTCTTGTCTTCGGCTCAGCAATTTCCGCCGCTATATCCACCTACATTATGAATGGTGGCTCTGGAACCAAAGTCTATTTCCACCCTGGCGATTATGGCTATCTATGGCTAATTCTCCAAGTCCCCATAATCTTCATTTATCAAGATTACATCACCTATTGGTTCCACAGAATCTTCCATAATCCCTGGCTTTACAAGAACTTCCACAAGCTCCATCACACATACAAGCAACCCACTGCATTTTCAGTTACAGCTATTCATCCGGTGGAATTTGTGTCGATGCAGTTATGCCTCTTGTCACCACTTTGGCTAGTGCCCACATACTTTGTCAATATGTGCATCTTGTTTGCATACATTTACTATCATGGGATAATTGACCACTCTGGGATCAATTTCAAGGTAAACATGTTATCTAATGGTTATTAGTGAAGAAAATTACTCTATATGCAGCTCTACACATTTACTTGAATATGATATTTCAATTTCTAGCGATATTGGTGGCAGCCCTGGCAGCCCGACTGCATTTTTCATGATAATCACCACCAGTATTTTCATGTCAACTTTGGATTTAATATTGAGTATTGGGACATGCTTCATGGGACAATGAGACAGAAGGATAGGATCTATCGAGAAGATATTTTCTACGGAAAAGGGAAAAGTGTGAAGGAAGCTTCCGCAGCAGAGCTCAAGTTGGAGAAAGAGGAAAGGGATAGTGAAAATCCATTAGCGTTTGCAAAAAACACTCATGAGTTTAAATTAGAATAATTGGAATTTGTGCTCTTATGTCTTTACTACATAAATAAATTACGCAGTCGCATATTTAAAGATTTGAAAATGATATTTAATTAGCTTAACAAGCTGCATTGTCATTCGTTCACCCAATTACGTCAATTACTTTTAATAGTCAGGAAAAGCAAATGTGCTGATTGTTTTCTCAAAAGAAAGTTTTCATGCTAGCTCGACTAAATTGCATGTTGTACGTGTTAAATGGTAAATTTCTATCATAGTTTTGTGAAAAGTCATATTAGCAAGTGCATAAAATGTGTCCTCAATGGAGTCTCAGTTTTTGGTTTATATTTTTGAGCTGTTTCATCTCTCCCCATGAATTTTCCAAGCTTTCCCTTAACATTTCCACAATCACATCAGAGCTTTTACCAGACTGCAAATTATTCATAATTTACAATAGTTTCTCATATAAAGAACCGCGCCATTGGAAATCAAAATTCATTGATATTATTTCGGAGAAAAGTATTATATCCAATTCTGCCGGAGTCACAAATATCGTTTCACAAAATAAGCCATTTTCTTCAACATTCACTTCTTCTGAGCTAAACCCCTTTCTTCCAAACTTAACACATCGGCCTTACAGAACTTTGTATTCGGAAAAGTATTGTCACTCTGTCATCCTAATCTTACCCGAGGGTATTCCATCAGAGTATAATGCTGAGCAAGCTCTTCATTCAAGATTAAATCTTCCACTATTAAATCCGCTAATCTCTCGGAATGAGGATAAATTCATTATTGTATCCGGAATTAAAAGTAAAGATTCGTTATACAAATCTAATTGTATATTTAACTTAAAGTACAAGTTGTTTGTTTGGTGGGATGAAAGCAATCAGGAGCTGAAGTTCCAAACATACTGTGCACATTGTCCTATCAAAGAATTCGAAACGAGAGTGAGCAACTCGAAAGATTTTGACTATTTCCCGGATTTTCAAAAAACATTCCATTCTTATCAACTCAAAGTTTCTGCTACGGACAAGCTCCCTGGCTTGCTAGAAATAGAGACTTATCCTAATACCCAGATACATTATCCAAAAAGAGGCGTTTATGCATCCGCCTTGCTTCATCTAGCCCAAGGGCTAAACTTTACTTATGAATTATATAGAAGTAGTGGCGGAGGTTCCACTGGGCATCCTCTCCCAAACGGTACTTGGGTGGGTACAGTAGGAGATGTGGTTGCAGCTAAAGTTGACTTTGGACTTGTCTGTGGCATGACCTTTATCAGACATCCGGTGATTGAATTGTGTGCTACCATTACCTTTGAATACATTAGCTTCGCTATAGGCCCACCGGCTAGGATTTTCACTTGGAAAGCTATCTTTTGGCCATTCAATCCCTTTCTTTGGTTTGGAATGATGGCGAGTTCCCTACTTGTCATTATAGTTTCGTATTTCCTATTGAAATATTCGCCAGAAAAATCATGGGGTACGGGTTCCATCGCACAATATCTACCAAAGACGTTCATTGAACAGGCGGACGAATTACCTTCAAACTTGTCGCAAAGTGTCCGAATTATTCTGGGATATTGGCTTTTATTTTCAATGATTTTGTCTACTCTTTACCGAGCAAAAATGGTAACATTTATGACATTCCCAGTTATGGAAAAAGCACCAGATACTTTTGACCAGTTAGCGAAGAGCAAATATGATATCCAATTCCACTACTTTGGAAATGTCGCCTATAACACCTTCAAAACCTCAACTAATCCAACCTACGTGACCATATTCCAGAAAATGTTCAGACAACCTAATCCCCTGGAATGCCTCAAGGGCACTTTGGCAAAGCCTTCAGCCTGCATTTTGTTCGGGTGCGTATACGAAGAATTGATAAATCGGAACTTGAGTGATAAATTTGGACAAAGTCCTATAAGGATATCTCCCAACTATGGATTCATGTACACTCCAGGAGTTCTCCATGAGAAGAAGGCACCATTCTCCTCAAATTTTAAATGGATTCTTCAAAACTCAATGCAAATGGGATTAAACCAACAGTGGGAGAAGACTGATTTGCTTGGATTACTAAAGGCAAGAAACCGTTGGCTAAAAGATATGTCTCCTGAAGAGAGAGAAAAGAATAAATTTCAATACGAGGATGACGGAGATGATGATGTTCTCCACCTAAAACATCTCAAAGGAGCATTTACAGTTCTCTTTGTTGGATTATTTTTTGCTATTTGTATATTTATATGGGAGAAATGGGTAAGGAAATTGATAGCCAGAATTTTGAGACAACCCGAGACAGCATCCCAATCTTTTATTGCTCATCACCTTAAAGTTATGCAATCTTTTATTATTAAAAAATTTAGTAAAAAGTTACTTGGCAAGCCCAAATAACGAGTGGTTCATATTTTGTTCGTGCAGTTGAACTCATTTATGAATTATTAACCTTCGACTTATATTGTCTTCTTATCTTATCATAACCTTCATATTTCCACACCTTATTACGTGTAGATTACAGATATCTCGTATTTATATTTATTGTAATTTTACACGCTTTCAATGTTAACTACTTAGGTTAATATGAAATAAAATACCATTAACTTTACAACTTGGAAAGGCCAAGAACATTCAAATGGAAATGACATGTCTTATCTTATTATTGCTCAATTATTTACATGACGCAATCAAGCAAACATGCCATTGTGAAGTAAAGATATTTGAGGCAAGCATAAATATCTTTGCATGAAACTTTCAAACTTTTTTCACACGTTTATATATTCCAAGCATAGGAAAGAACCAACTCGCCTTATTTGACAGAAGAACAGCTGGCCTCCAACTAATTTAGTTGGAAACTTGAAGCCCAAGCGTGTACGCTGCTTCTAATCCAGTCTGCATAGATTTATAGTTCATTAACCAAAACAAAACTACTCCCAAAAGAACCACAATGGCTGGCTCTAGTATGTCAAAAAGTAAATTTGCTGTGGATCTAAAGTATCATGGTTTGGAAACAAATATCTGGTGAGCTTAATGAATTAATTTGGGACTAGTTTGAGAGAAACTGATAATTTAATTTCTCCATGAAGGATTGAAGTCAACTCGTTGAATGATGAATTGAAAAATTGCGTAAATCTTGGTCAAGGGTTTCCGGACTATCAACCAGCTCTTCATATAGTGAAGTATCTGGAGGATGTATGCAAACCGGATCCGAGTTTGTATGCATTTCACCAATATGCGAGAGCTTACGTAAGTTAATTATTAAATGGTAAAATAATTATCAGGATAAGCAATTTATACTGTGTAGGGTCATCCGAGACTAGTGAAAGCACTTGCATCACTTTATAGTCGTCTTATTGGACGAGACATAGACCCTTGGAATGAAGTACTTGTGACGGGAGGAGCTTATGGCGCTCTTTTCTACACAATTATGGCAAATGTTGGAAAGGGTTATATGAGATTAATTTTTCATCATTGATTATTCAACCATTATTTTATGACTAATTAGTTTAACTGGATGGAAACTTGGCTGGGCGTATGGTCCCTTACATCTAATGAGAAATTTGCAAATTGCTCATCAAAACTGTACTTATATGTGTCAAACGCCAGAACAAGAAGCCGTCGGAGTGGCATTGGAAAAGGAAGTTGAGCTTTTAGATTCCAACAATAAAATTACTTCTTCAGAGTCATTCCTCTTTCAATTGCGAACGGAATTGAAGAAAAAGCGAGAGATTCTATTACGAATTATTACGGAATCCGGAATGAACCCAGTTACACCCGATGGCGGTTACTTTATTATGACTGATTGGAGCCGATGGAGTGAGTTACATAACCTTTTAAGCTTATTCAATTAAAGCAACTAAGCAAGCAACTTAAATAATGATTGTTATTGTCCAGGGAAAGCAATTCCAAAAGAGGAGCTTGCTAACGAGGGCCGAAACTTGAGTCCAGTATTTTCCGACTGCGAAGATGTCCGCTTTGTTATCTGGTTAGCAAAGCACTTGCGTGTCATGCTTGTACCCTCATCAGCCTTTTACTCAATTCCTCACAAGCCCTTGGCTAATGACTATGTTAGGTTCAATTTTTACAAAAGAATGGAAACGCTTGAAAAAGGAGAAAAGAACTTGAAAAATCTTAACCTATAAATTGGTAAACAGCCCTTATTTTGCGTATTTGCATCGAAAGAGTTGCTATTGAACAATAAACAAATTAATTATCGTACCGTATCGTGCGTGAAATCATTCTTTTATTCAAAATATACTGATCAATTTAAAGTTTGGTATTGCCGGTGAACTTGACTTGCAAGTTCTTTGGAAGTGCGATAATATGAGTGCTATTCCTTGAGCTACCAGTACTACTATCAAGAATAAGAGGAGCAGGATATGTTACAATCGATTCCGTTAAATGAATATATGTTGAATTTTTGGAATCCACTTCTGATCTTAATGTATCCTTGTCCCGCTGATTAGATTCTAATTCAATGGCTCCATCCACACTATCTTCGTCGACTGGGTTAACAACATCAATTAGAAATTTGACATGTGGTGCTTCCATCTTGAACTTTCTAAATTCCACGACAAAGGTCGCAATGAATATATCAAAAATGATGAGGAGAAGCCATTCCATGATGACAGACGCAGCCCGGAACTTATAACCTCCTTCACTCCAATCCCACTTGAGAGATTTTGCGTTGTTTTCTAGTTTCTCCTTGTTTGTTATCCGTTGGAATGCTAAGATGACGGTAGCTTGTGCCCCGAAATAACACATTATGCCAAGAATTCCCAGGAATGTTCGTACATACGCGATAGATCTCGATTGAAAGCAGGCCAATAGCTTGAATGTGAAATAGCCTTGGAAGACGGCATATATTGAGCCACCAACGAATGCTAAGAAGGCGCCTAATAGGTGAGTCTCTTTCTGCGACAGCTCTGGAAAATTCCCGACGAGGCTCATGCCCAAAGCACTGATGAAACCGAAGGCTATTGCTATTACATTTGCAATCGGGGTGGATTGATTGTAACGGATTCGCATGTAGCTATCTACTTGGATGTAGCGAATGTAGACGAAATATGCGACTGTAATGTTTTAAAAAGTAAATTAATACATCGGTACTCGTAGTTAGAAATTAGATAATTTGTATATTGCGAATTAATTTACATAGCGCGGCTCCCATATTCACAAACTGAGAAAATAAGTGTTGTTCCGGGGGCAATGTTCCTGCATCTGATATAAACGCGTAGTAAGGATCAATGTGGCCCATATGAAGTGCAACGAAGTAACTATAAAGCAAAGTTAATTAAAATTTCAAACTGCAATCTTGATTAAAATGTTTTTAGATGTCATACCATATGAGAAAGGAAGCTGGAAAATAGACGACAAGTATTAAAGGAATTAAGTGAAGTCGGCTGTGGACCATAATTATATTCCAACGTTTCTCAAATGTGAAACCAAATTGTTACAAAACTTTGTTTGGTACAGAGCTCAAATTCAAGTTTGGACCATAAGCATAAATGATGCGAGTAATTAAAATTATGAGGAGGCTAACGGAATATCATGCAAAGTCATTTTCATAAGATTCATATCATAAATGTCATGATTTGTTATGGACACAGATTGTGACATGGGGAAATTCATGTCATGGTTTATGAAATAGTTGAGGGAGATACCGATTCATCCTTGTTTAGATTTAAATGGTTTTGAATTTAAAAACCTAGTTTTCATTTCATT
Source organism: Rambutsinella grinnellia (assembly GCA_027743725.1). Taxonomy (NCBI): domain Eukaryota; kingdom Metazoa; phylum Arthropoda; class Collembola; order Entomobryomorpha; family Entomobryidae; genus Rambutsinella; species Rambutsinella grinnellia. The sequence goes on along the minus strand of JAHZMU010000590.1, from coordinate 15,275 downwards.
TACTATTCATTCATTTTTATACTATTGCATTTCGACTCGAATAAATAAATAGTAGAGAAGTAGACAGAGTGGCTCGATAGTTTAGTGGCAAAATGCTCGTATGGAAGGTGACTATTGTTTTCTCCTGGTTAGGTTGGTTCAGCGGGAGAGCTGGAAGGTTGGTTGGAGGCCTTTGTACCAGTGTCGTTTGTACCAGTGTCACGGGATCCAGTCTCTTAGTGGTTGGAGGTTAATAGCTGAGCCGTACTGGGGCGAAGTCAGTTAAAGTCACACAGTTTGCGAGAAACTCAGGTTCAATTCCTGGTCGAGCCACATATTTTGCATAGAAAGCATAATATCTCTGAATATGAAGATCTTATTTTTAAAAAAGTGCCATATTTATGCAAGTCTAGCTAATTGTTTGTTTTGCATCCTTTGTCAACTATCAAGTGTGGCTCGATGGTTTAGGTTTAGTGGCATAAGGCTCGGATGGAAAGCGACGCCATTAAGATCCTTCCGGTAGTTCAGTGTCGGGAACTGGGGGGATGGTTAGAGGCCTTGGAGGCCTCGCGTGCGACACCATGAATTCACAATGGCGTTCGTACCGAGTCCCGGTCGAGCTACAATTTTTGTACATGTTTTTTTCACAAACGAGTAATAAATATTGTTTTCTTCAAATCAAATCAGTATTACATATGTAACATGAGTCATGTTTGTTTAAATTCCAACATGAAAACAATCACAAGATAAAATCATTAGCGAAGGAAATATGGAATTTTAGTACTTCCAATTCTAAATGGAATCTACCTACGCAAAAAGGCAAACGTAGATCAAGCGAGATTATCGTAATCAGATGTATAGAAATTATTACAATTTTTAACTTAATACCCCATTAAATTTTCAACTTGTAGAATATGAAATGGATTTGCTCATGCGCATAATTACAAGGAAGTAGAATAAAACCTAATAAATTTTTTAATTGATTCTGCTTAACGAGCTAAGAATTATTCTCATTATATTAATTCGTCGAAATAATGTATTGTGTTTGAGTCACCCAGAATGGTTGAAGTTGTATATAATCAGAACTTCCATTTGGAAGAGTTGTCAAATTCTAAAAATGAAATCCCTTCTTCCAATACCCCTTCCGACGAGAAAGCTGAAGGGGAGCATGTCAAATCGAAAGAATTGGAGCCCCAGAAGCAATCTACGCAAACAAGCTTTGCTAAAAGAATTAACAGGAGATATCTCGGGATTCTTTGTGCATTCATAGCTGCCATAATGTATTCCCTGAGTGCTCTTCTAATCAAGATTCTAAATTATCATCCTTGCAATTTAGGAGTATGGAGGTTTTCGGTAATGTTTGTCATCACCCTTCCATTCTATATTCACGGACAGTTTTTTCAAAAAACTGGTGAAGGATCTGAAGATTCGAAGGGAATTTTACATCAAGTCTGGCCAATTAACAAAACCACGGGATTTCTTCTACTGCAGGCTTTTCTAGGGTCAAATTCAATCCTGTTTGTATTCTTCAGCTTGAGATATTTGGAAATTGGAGATTCTATTGTTATTGGAACAAGTGCTCCTGTCTTTGTCACTTTTGTGGCTTGGGTATTTCTCAAGGAAAAATGCGGAGCAGTGCCCATAATTAGTGCTTTCATTGCATTGATTGGGGTTGGAATAATATGCAAACCTCCAATCTTAACCGGACAAGCTCAATTAGGCTCGGGTACTCTGAAGGGAGTGGCGTATAGCATGGCGAGTATGTTTTTGTTAACATTTTGCTATGTAATTATTCGTTTTCTAAGGAAAGTTCATCATGCTCTTGTACAACTCGCGTTTGCTCTTTGGGGTTTGTTGGAGTCTGCAGTCTTAGGTTTAACATTTGGGGTTATTATGTTACCTCAAAATATGTCGGAAGTTGGACTGATTGTTGGGAGTGCAATATTTGCTTTCTCAGCACAAACCAGCTTGACCCTGGCTTTGAAGTATGAACATGCAGGTGTGGTAGCTTTGGTTAGGACGACGGAGGTCATGTTTTGCTATTTGTGGCAAGTCATTTTTCTACATGATGACCCTGACATGTACAGGTGACTCCGAAATTAAATTTTTAAATGCAGAATGTTTTATAATGTTCGTAAAAAGCTTAGAGTTTTTTGTTTTGTTTGCAGTATAATTGGAGCAGTAATTACTCTTGCTTGTGTCGTTGTAGCCGCGTTGAGAAAAGCAGTGATGTCGTTGGAAGAAAACCATCAATATAGAAAAATATTTGCATTTCTTTTATACTGACTCTGAGATAATGTTTTTAAATACATATTCTATTTTGTATCCAATAATTTTAATGTACGTATTCACATTAAGGTTTTAAATACACTTGATATAAAATGTATTTGGGTATGTTTACTGGAACTGGAAAAGACCAAAAATGTAATATTAATACTTTTTGCAAAAAAACATTGTGCAATTCCCTGTGATAATTTTATTGCTAATGTCAATGACATTTTCCATCATTTCTAAACGCCCAGGGTTAACGTTTGGATTTTAGATTTAGGATTAAATTGTAGGATTAGTTGATTAAGATAAACAGGTAATTCCCACATATGACGAAAATGCAGAATTATGTTCGCCTGTCTCAAACTTGTAATTGACGAAAATCCGGTAAACATACCAGGATTGACATTCTATTGTCCTGTCATACATTACAGATGGGACATTTCACAGAAAAAGAACATTAATGAACTGGAATACTGGTATTAACCATGTAAATGCCACAAACTCTTATCAATCTAATATGACATTTGGGTTAATCAGATCAATTTTGTCTCAATTAATCAGTGCAATTTTTGGCAATTGTGTTTAGAAAGAAAATATTAATTACACATGCTTTATCCACTCATATATTAATTTTTAATGGATATATCTAATATCTTGTCAATAAAATGCACACAAAAAATGCTGGCATAATTTGATTAGACGGGCAAGTATTTTAATTGAGTAATTCTGTAAAGTTTCATGAAGTTACATGATATGAGCATTGTTTTGTAAACGATTAGAACAAAAGTCTAAACGTAGAACGACAATCCGCACGCGCAACACTTTGTCAAGTGACAAGTAAGACTATTTTCACTGAAATTAGATAAATATTTTTATTTAAGTGAGGATTAGTACTTATCAAATATATTAAAATAGCGGGTTCGTATTGACGTCAAAGGAAAACTCAATGTGACACCGACTTTTAAGTGAATCCATTTGAGTTTAAACAAGACCTATATATAATGGAGGAAAAGGAGAGGAACAATTAAGTCTAGGTTTACCAGCCTTCGAGTTTGAATACCGAAAAATTTCAACCAACCAACAAATCAAACTTCTAATCATGAAAGCATTCATTGTGCTTACTCTAGTGGCTGTTATTTCAGCAGCCTTTGGTATGGAAATATTTCTAAAGATTTGCTGATTTCTTAAAATTAAAAATAATTATTTCCTCCTAAAACAGCACAAGTGGATTACTATGATTGCAGTGGCAAACCAAATGGCGATTATTCCCATCCGGTTGATTGTACGAGATTTATTACTTGCTCTAACGGATATGCCTACGAGATGAATTGCGCCCAGTGCAGCTATGATCCTGTTAGGTGTCCAGACGGCAGATTGATTTTCGATCAGAATACCGACCAATGCTTGTGGGCTCACGAGGCAAACTGTGTTCCAGGAGGTTGTCGAGTAGCGGCTGCAGCCAGGAAAGGGCGCACGGGCAAATTCTTGTAAATCAATTCACTAACTTTCATGATATGTTTATGCTTGCATAATACAAATAATTTTTCAAAATAAAAATGAAGGCATCATAAATGACTTGAAGTATCTTTTACTGCAAAGCTCATTTAAGGCAAGTTATTGAGAGTTTTCAATAGATCATGTGTCTAACTTTAAACATTTCATACAGATAATTTAGCGTAAATTATGAGCCATGTTATGTCTACCATTTGGTCAAATTTTATGAACTTTGTTATTTAAGAGCTTCTTTGATAAGAACAACTCCTTTAGGAGGAGGTTACAGGATGTGGAGAATCGCTCATTAATAAAAATTGTCGATAGTAGAAATCCAGAAATAATTGGATGACGTTTTTGGGTTTTCCTATTTCTGCATGTATTTTCCTCTTGTTGGTAAACGTTTTGCCATGTGTGACTTCCCGATACACGTAATTAAGTCTGGAGGAAATTCAAGTTTTAGAGTTTATGCTCGGTTAATGATACATTTTGGGTCTGTCCACTCATTCAATAATTATTACCACTTGCAAAAGGTCATTGTAGTGCTTTCCAGTGAAACAATTCATTTTTTTGCATGGAATAAAATATTTTATATCTTGTCCGTTTAAGATGCAGGCTCATTTATTAAAACTGGCAGCAATTTTCTTCTTAGCCAGTGACTTTGCTATATCACCCTCTTCGCAATCACTGCTGAATTCAAAGGGAAATTTAGTAGAAGATCTCTGCAGCAAGAATCTTACGCAGAGTGCACATCCCCATCTCTGTACAAAATATATTGATTGCGATCCTTCTGGAACCGTCTTCATTAAAACGTGCAGTCCAGGTACCTTCTACAATCCACAGCTCCAAACTTGCAATCATTGGACACAAAATGTTTCAAACTGTCAAGATAAACCAGAGGATAAGCCTATGCATAGAGAACTAAGCCATCGCATTAGGCGTTCTCCAAAGGGCGAGACCGGATACTTTGAGAATGTCGTACCTGACCCAAACTATTGTAATAAATACATTCTTCTATCAAGTGCAGGTGGACATTATTCGACCCATAGTTGTGGCGAAGGTACTTTGTTCAATCCACTTTCTTCTGTTTGTGACTTTGCCGATAACGTGGACTGTTCCAGTAGGCAAAATGATTTTGGAAGGTATGCTTGCTCCAAGACAGACAAGTACAGAGCCCCACATCCTGATCATTGCAATAAATTTGTGGAATGTGAAAGAGGAGTTTTGGCAGTGAAAGCATGCCCACCTGCAACACTTTACCAGAGAGATGAAGAGAAGTGTGACCACTCATACAAGGTCAATTGCAGAAAACAGGTTTCCCTTGAATATGACCTGTCCAGGCCTAAAAGGAATGGCTTAAGGCAAAGGCGAGGACAGCAAAACAAGTTAAACTTGGCATGTGAATATAATTATATTGCACCTCATCCTCATAACTGCCATCAGTTTGTGGAATGCGAGGATAAGCGAATTTATATAAAGAATTGTGGGTAAGTTTCGTTTGCTCTTCAGTTGCCAGAAAGTTGCATTCCTACAATTTTGTCAATAAAATAACTAATTTAATTTCTTAGACCTGGAACAGCCTTCAATCCACTTCTAGGTCAATGTGATTGGCCTGATAATGTCCGAGCTCCCCACCCATACGATTGCACTCAATATCGGCAATGTGTCCGGACTAAATATGAGACTCGACATTGTCGGCAAGATCAAATTTTTGATGAGCGAGTGAATGAATGCAAGACAGTTCCTAGATACTATAGAGAACAAGAATGCAATAGAAAGAATCCTACGACCACACCAGAACCTGATTACGATCAACCAATTTTTGTTACACCTCGACCGTCGTAATTATAATTAAAAAATATTACTCAACAAATACAATACAATAAATTAACAGGTGTACTTTAAGTCAACATTAAGAGTCAATGAGTAAAGATACAAAAAACTATCAGGAGAAATTCAGTGATGTAGACATTAATCCAAAAAGAACCAATCTTCTATTTTACATATATGTACATATAATAGTTGTACAACTTTTCATATCATGAACAAGCCATATCAGTATTTGCTTGAATATATTATAATTAATCCCACCTTTGTAATTGCATGTTATCATATTTTCGATCTCCGTCATGCTTTCTCTTACTTTCACCCATTCGTATAATTCTACAAAAACTAGGAAGTGAAATAGTAGGCGTCGTACTTTCAACAAGTAGCTTTCTAGTGATGCAGTGCTTCTCTTACCGAATTCTCTTGTTCGGGGAAATATGAGAAAGAG
>JAHZMU010000589.1:0-12030 GCA_027743725.1 Rambutsinella grinnellia | reverse complement strand
CTCGCAGATTCCGTTTTTGGTTTGCAGCTGTTCTGTAGAAATTATTATATAGATTAGTTGATAGTGCTATTAATTTTGGTATTTTAATTTGTAAATATTTAATTTGTCAATTTTGTCATTCCGTGCACATTGTGAGTGGGAGTATTTCTAATGAAATGATTCATTTCGCGTCAAGATAGCAAAAACAGATTTTAAACAGAAAAGACGGACTGACATAAGTTAATTTACAATTTAGTGTTTGTAAAGTGCCAAAGTAGTTGAAGACTGCACAATGCTATGATTAGAGCTTATGAATCCTGATTGGAAAGAGGCACAGGGTTTTGTGAAAGTGCATTTAGAATTTTAAAACGCATTTAACTAAAGACATCGTTTCAAGATGAGCACTGGGCAGTTAGAGATTCACGGGAGGATAGAAAATTGGCAGAGGATTAAGTCCCTTTTTATCTCTGACTCGGGTGGCAGTGAGGGAGATTCTGATAACTATGATGGTACTGTCATTTAAAATTCATTTAAAATTTGGTTGGGAGAGGAAGAGAGTGAAAGTAAATAATTTTATGTTGCTTATGTTAATTGCAGGAGACTGGGGTTCTGACTGGAAAGATGAGGATGACCAAGGTCAGAAGACGTCAAAACAATCGGCGGACGATTGGATGCGTAACTGTGTAATGGCGAATTCTCCAATGGCTGAGCTGTTTGTAGTGGCGAAGGGGCGAAGAGCAGTTTTCTTTTCCAGTCTGTTTAGAAATAGCTATTGATTTAATGTTTTAATGATGGAATATAATTTTTCTTTTTGAACTCGCTTGTGTAGGTGAATGGGACACCAAGAATAATGAAATGAAATATACCAAGTCATATGAAGGGATTGTTAGCCAAGACGGGTAGGTCGAATATTTCGCATTTTAGAAATAATAGTTTTCATAATTAATCTAATTTATTTTTTAAATAAATTTAGAGAGGAGGTTACGAGTGCGATGTGCATTCCCCTGGTCTCAAAGAAAATTAGCTCACCAGGAGTTCCAGACTGGACATGTGTTGTTCTGGGCTTCGACGATGGACAAGTGAAGATGTACACGGAAAATGGGAGTCTTCTGATTAATCAAATGTTCCACAACCAGCCTGTAAAGGCGATTAAATGTAGATCGTTTAAACCAGCGCTCACAGCTATGAAACATGACCAACTGGAAGAAGTGTTCATTTTGTATAAGACGGTTTTGGTGACAATGGATGGATTTGGTCTTTTTCAAACGCTGCGTGGATGTAGGAGTCACATAGCGCGGCGTATGTGTATTCATGCATTTGTGAATATGATTGCATTGCTCCAATACATAGTTTCGTAATGATTTATTTTTACTTCCAGTTCAAGCCAATGCTGCCGAACAAGCAGTTGATCCACCACCACTATCCTATAAGAAATGGGAATATGAGGAATGTAAGGTGTCTGATTGTGATAGCTTCGGACTGGAAACACCTACTCCTTTCGACCATATGCTCACGGCTTCAATCATGGGAGGACAATCTGCGAAGTGTAGCAAATCACCTATTACTTCAAACGTTTTTGTGGCATGCGGCGAAAAGCCTTATGCTGCTTTTATGTATGCCCAGGAGGGAACTTCTGAACCGTTAATTTCTGAGATTGCAATCGCAGTTGCATCCAGACTTAAAAATAGTTTCTTCAATATGACAGGGTAAAGAATGTGTATAAATCATCAATATCCCAATCAACATGTAATAAGAACAGGTGAAAAACTAAAAATACGATGTTATTTTTGTAGCGGAATGTTTGGATTTGGATCTTCTGCTCCTGCTAAGCAAGCACAAGGTCCCAACAAACCGAAACCCAAAATTGAGCCGGCCACGCAAATGAATTCAAGGTGACTTACAGTTTTTAAATCATTGCAAAGCTTAAAGAAGTTAAATCTATTGATTTTGCGCTTGAATTTCAGATTCGGACTTCCAGACAAACAAAGAAAAGGCCAAACAATTACTATCTCCCCTTGCAAAAAGCTCTCAGCTATTACTGATAGTTTAGGTCGTGTCATCATAATAGATAACGACTTGGGAATTGCAGTTCGAATGTTTAAAGGGTATAGGGAAGCTCAATGCGCATGGCTAGACGTCAATGATGACATGCGCTCACGTTCGAGAATGGCACCCGACCGGAAAGCATTATTTTTGGTCATTTATGCACCAAGACGAGGTTTCCTTGAGGTATTTGCGATGCAACAGGGACCTAAAGTAGCTTCATTTCCCGTTAGCAAGCAAGGACGGTAATTGCCACAAAAATACTGGAGATTATTTTAAGTAACTTCTTTACATTTTTAAAATTGATATCAATTGTTTACTTATAAAGATTATTGTCAACCACGTACGGAATGATGGGTCTAAATAACATACCAATTAAAGGAGGAAACAAGCCAAACGTACCCTGCTTATTCATAGACGAAGATGCATTGATCCATACCCTTAATATTCCATTCCATCTAGCCCTGAGGTAGATTTAATTTTCTATCTTAAGCATTATTGTCATTGCCCTTTAAAACATTATCTTATTTTTTTAAACTAGCGATAATGGAAATAGCAAAATAAAGGACATGCATTTGCTAAAATCTCTTCAACGAGTTCTCAGAGAAGATGACTATGAAACGAAGCACGTTATGGAAATTCTCTACGAAGTGAAAACTCCAGCCATGATCAATCAAGGTTTCAAAATGCTTGTGCAAAAGTGCAAGAAAATGAATGTTCTGGTTGAAGCAGTAGATGAGTACCTGACGAAATTCTGTGATGATGGAGATCGGGACTTGACACTTCCATTTAAAATACAAACATTGCTGGATTTATATAGCTCCTTGGTACAGTCTATGAATCGGCCTCCATCATATACTCCATCTGAAGCTGATGGTGCCGCGAGTTTAACGCATGATCAGGTATAAAATGCATATTATTGTGAAAGTTGGTGAAAGTGTTATTCTTGCCAGTCAATGATTAATGTTCTCATTCTTGAATCTTTACAGACCATACTGAAGTGTATGCATGCAACTGATAAAGAAATTAGATCTCTTCATGAGATGTATGACAGAGCCGAAGCGGACAAGAAATTATCAAGCCAAAAGTCTGTAACTTTTAAGGCGCCCGATGTGACAATTACGATTAACGAATTCTTCTCATGTTTTCTTCTGGAATTTGAAACTGCTAAAATAAAATCCTTGGCAGAGGTGAAAGTTAAATTGAACTTGAAAAGTGAGAATATCTCCAATTTTGGTAAGTTCAGAATGAATTAATTTAAACGTATTAAATTCTTGAATCCGAAAATAATGGAAATATTTAAATGTAGGAAAGTTGTTGTTTTGTGGCTGTCTTAATAACGATTCGGATCTCAATGTTTGGAAGAGTCGAATTAAAAGCGCTGAGCTGGTCCCATCGGAGTTACTTTCGCTATGCCTAAATTTTTGGTGTGAAAATGCGCTTGCCAGCAGCTCGTATGTAAACTTAATGGAGAAGATGTATCAAGTAATAATAGCATTATCCAACTTGGAAGGTAAAAAAAAATTATTAATTACGCGACATTTTTAGTGTACGAATAATCCAAAATTAAAATCTTGTTTATTTTTAGGGAAGGAGACTGTCTTTAGCGATCACAGTCGAGTCAGCAACTGGTGGGAGAACGTAAGAAAACAAATCGCACGATGCCCGCAAATATTCCACATTTATAGCTTCTCCGTGCTGTGTCGAGCAGTGGCTGTGGACGTACAACAAGAGATTGAAATCGAGGTACGTAAAAACGATATCTAAATACAATCTCCCTTTCACCATTATCTACATGGCCTTAGCATTGACTATGTGTGTATTTGTAGCGATTAAAAAAATGTGGCGAAACGTCGGAAAAGTCAAAGCAGGCGGAAGCCGAAGGAAATGAACAGAATGAGGAAGCAATGGAAGTTGACTCCACAAGCCCTCAACCCTCGACGAGCAAAGAAGAAATGGTTGTTAGTGATGGGGATGAAGAAGAATGGGAAAATGTGTCACTGGAGCTTATTCGTTGGAATATTCTTGTAAAACAAATCGAGGATTTAAGTTTGCTTACAATGGTCATTTCTAGAAGACCAAAGATACAAAGTCCTTTGCTACCTGTATTCCCACTTGAAGCGCAAGATCTCTCCGTTGTCGATCTACTTGATAAAGGAAAAGGTAGTATTAGTAATATATGTATTTTTTAGGATAGTTAAAACAAGAAAGTTTGATTTTAGGTTGCATCGCGGAATTAGTTGGCAAATGGCTCACATCAATAGGTATTGATCCAAAGCTGCTGGTTGATGAATCCGAAGTTGTTCGGCGTGAATACGTTCCTGAGCCTGAAGTTGGCGATAAAAAGAAAGGGAGGAAGAGGAAAAATAGCCGCGAATCAAAGTCTCCACCAGATGAGGAAAATGTGCAAGCAGACACGGCTGTTGAAGCAGTCCCACTAGATAAAGACATAGCCTGCGTGCTAGGTAATTGCTGTCAATTACTTTAATAAACTGTCGATTAATATTATATTTTTTCATTAGATTTCCTTAAAGTGCTGAAGGAAAATTTTTCGCTGAGCTTGTCCTCAAGCATTATTCTGGCAAACTACTGTTGGGAGTATTGTCTTCAATGGAACAAGGATCCAGACTGCATTAGCTATTTTTATGCTGCCGCATATTGTTCTGCAAATATCCCTTGTCCATTTGTTAAGCACGGTAATAATGACTTTTAGTGTTTAGTTTTGATTTGATATCATTAATTATTTAGCAACTTTTTTGATTTGTTAAGGAATGATGTACATGATGTGGAGTACGTTTGTAAAATCGAGATTGTCTGGAATCACATCCACTGGTCGAGTTAATACCAAAGACAAATTAATGGAGAAAGTCAGCGGGTTGAGTACATCAGAATTAAAGGAAAAGTTCCTCAGGATATGTGTCGATTTCTTGGAGGAATACATGAGCACCACTGTCTTCTGTCAAGGGTTAAGGCCTCCACCGACAACTCCGACAAAGAAGAATCATTGGGCTACCGATGCATCATCGGCTTCACTCACAGACTTGGCTATGCTTCAACCACATTCAAATTATGAAATGATTCTCTTGCATTTTCAACTAGCGCAAGCGAGTTACTTTATTTACGCTTTGGGAATTAGGAAAAGTAACATGAAGCCAATGAATCTGTTTGATACTAAGGTTTGCTTCAAACACAAGTTTATTTTTATTGATTGAGAATTGTGAGTTAAAGATTTCATTGAATTTGTGTGGTTAGGCAAGAATGATGTTCTTCTCGGTGATGAGCAGCCCCGCACCATACTCAAATGTGGAGGTGGATTTGGCATTAAAAGTTTTAAGAGAAGAATTTTTGTGTCTGGTGATTAGCAATGCAATTTATAGCATTCCAGAAGAACTGGGTGATAGTATGAAGGAAGATGATGACGGAACCGTGAGTCAAAATAAGGAATATTTAAATCTAATTATAATTAATTTATCCGGCGATAGTTTCATTGATAACATGCTATTTTATAGATTGTTCCTTCATTGGAAGGTGTTACGACCTGCCAAAAAATGATCCAAGATTGTTTTGAACTTGCCAGAACATGGGCCATGGAACTAGATCACTTAAGAATTAATCAAGTCTGCGAGTTTTATTCCAGCGGTTTGGATTATCTTGGTCTTGAGGTATTTTTTTAATTCCATTGTTGAATGATTTCATTCTTAGTCGTCCGTATTAATTTCGAATTTGTTTCTTCATTAGAGTATTGGTGCCGTTGCTTCAAAGGATTTACTTGGATCAAAGTTGCTAGTAATTGCTGGGATGAGAGTTCAGTATATAATTCAAACAAATAGGGAATTCGTTACAGAAATAATTTCATCCTTGAGCACTAATTTGACAAATTGGTTAAACAACTTGGTAAGCATTCAGTACAAGGTCTATCAGATAGACTCTATCTAGGTCGGGAATTGTAAACGATGCGAAATAAATGCTCATTTATGCAATCTATTCATTTCAGAACTACAGTCAACTACGCTGTCTTAGATTCTCGAAAGTCTCTGTGACTGAGCTTGCACAACAAATTATTCAGCTTATCCCCGAATCCAGTTACGATTACAAGCTTGCCGAAGAGCTACTACGTTCCAGCCATTTTTTCTAGCTTTTAAATCTTTAAATACCGTGCTAAACCTCGCTATATTCACGCATTATTATACGTATGTTCTGTGAAATCTAGTGTATAAAATAAATCAAGTTTCGTTCATATTCTCTAAATTTTGGTTTTGATAGACGAGTCATTGATATTCAGTGGCAATTAGACGTGTCGCATCTAGTCCTCTAATGGGAGTGCCATCGTAACGTAGTTGATGTATAAACCTTTTTTAGCATTCATTTAACTTCAATGAAATGAAAAAATTGCATGAGCACGTCTTCACTTGTAACGGTTTACCTTCATGTCGACCGACGCCATTCTTTAGGTCGTCTTCACACACTTCCTAGTAGTGCAAAAAATAATTCATATTAAACCGTAGCTTCTTTTATTCCCGAGCAAACATGGAGATTCCCGATTCTTACGTGGAGTTCATGGAAGCAAATCCCGGAAATAGATTGCCGTCATTTGCAGTCAAAAAGGTCGTTTTCCATTTTCATACTTCAATAGGAAAGTATTAACAAATCGATTAAACATACTATTATTATCAACAGCGCTCTTTTCTATCCCCGTATTTGGAGAAAGTTGGTCAAATTCGGCCCCCGTATGATTACTTTAAATTTTCATAGAATTCGATAATATTTTTATTTGAACAGTTAAATATCAGCTACATTTTACAGATGGCGTTTCCAATGGGTAATCAAACGAAAATTGGCTTTAATGGCTTGGCCACAGTACCCGGAACATCTTCGCTTTCTTCTGAAAAATGGTATTCGTCGACTTGTCTCACTTTCACCTGAAGCTCGGCCCCCAATTCATTTGTTCACGTATGCCAAGCTGAATTTTTCTAAAAAGCATTGCTTGTCAAATTAAACTTCCCTTCCTATTCTAGTGAATTTTTCTGGCTCGAAATTCCCGTGGAAAATCTGACTCCTCCTACTCAGGAACAAATCAAGACATTCATCTGCTTTTGTGACCAAGCTCGCCAATTTGACGAACCCGTTGGTATTCATGATCGCGCTGGGCGTGGCCGTGCCGGAGTACTTGCTGCTTGTTATTTGGTACGTTACTGCGGTCTCACTTCAGACATGGCTATAATGCAGTTACGGAAGACTCGACCAGCTTCGATTGAGACAATTGCACAGGAGAAAGCAGTTCATGACTTCTACGAGGAACTTTGCCGATGCCCTCCTGAAGACTCTTGCTGGCAACCTGAAAACTTCCAATAGGAATGGAACTGCTCACATCTTGAAATGAAATGGAAATATGATGAAACTTTATATTTTAATAATCAGGCCATTAGCTTTCCAATTGCAACATTTTGTAATCAAGAACTAAATTCATTGTTTTGTCTCATGATTGTTTGCACTACGAATGAGAATTTATGGGAATTTATGCAATAAAACATTTTGACTTTTAAAACCTTTTAAAACATAAAGTGTTGATGATATTGATATTTCTTAGTCTTAGCGAAATTATTCCGGAAGATTTTCAGGGTCAGAACTTTATTGCAGAATTATCCAGCAGCGCAATTACTGTCAGCGAGACGGCACTTGATATGTGTCACATTCGTCCTGACTTGAAACAGCGAACTCATTAGTGATGTGGTCGTACTCTAATATATTAAGCTCGCATGAAAAGTTGGATAGTTGATAGTTCAATGTCACGATAAAATCTAGTTATGCATCTTCACAATTTAATGGGCTTTTATCATTTTTATAGTAGTTGTAAAAGCGATGGCGTTTACGCAATTCATTTCATGTAGATGCGTATAGGTAGTTGTGACAAAATGTTTCAAAATACAGTTCACTTGGAATAAAAATAATGAGCTCTAAATTGTCATGTGGTTGAAGATAGTGATCAGTTTTTATCGAAAGACAATCATATTTATTGAGAAAATGTGTTCCGGGATGTCATGCAAGCAAGAAATTGTCGTAGACGTGATGAGACTTTCTTAAGCTCATTCTCTTCTCGAACAGGCAAAAGCATACTTTAATCTAAAAACTAATTACATTCGCATATGGTTTAACTCAACTTGATCCAAGTTGTGTTTCGCTACAATGTTAAGTTTTATTAAAAACTTTCACCGATTTCCTGTCGCCTTTCCCCTCTTTGTTCGCTCCCCTTTAACATTTTTACTTATCCTTTCATATTTATCTATGACGTCCTCCCAATCATCAACATTACTTCAAGAAGACACCTTTATCATAAATCTGATAAATCAAGATAGATTTTCAGAGTGTTCAATGCTCATCCTTCAAGACAGATATGACAGTGGTGAAAGTGTGGATAGAATCATAGCGGAAACTCAGCATCCCTCTCAGTCATCTATAAAAAGCACGTACACAATCAAGTACAGCTTCCCAAGCTCTTCCGACCTTGAGCACTTTGGTGCGTGGCTAAACAAACTCCATTTTCATTTAGAAGAAGAAGGTCAAAATCCTAATAAAAACTTATCCGTAGCTTTAATGTCGAAGGATCATCTCCCAGTTATACTTTAAAGTTCACGTTTCCAATTACCGAAGGAAAAGTAATATTTGCTTAGTTATCATCTTTATGATTAATGACATTCGGCCAGAATTTATTAAGCAAATTTATAACATGTTGACCCGTGTTTATATCCCGATTACGAGGAAGGATGAAGACTTTTATATATTTAAGACTCGGCCAGAGCTACACAAGCGGTTACTGTTTATGCGTGAGCTCCCAAGCAGAATTAAGTTTAAGATTGCAGTTGGCTCCAGTGAAGGTGAAAGTGGAGGAAAAAGTACTAAAATGATACTGAAAGTAAGCACGGTTTGCTTCTTTTGTTTACCCGGAGGAAATCCCAAATGGATGGAATTGCCAGTATCTGAAGACAATTTGCCTAGAGGGGATATAGACTATTTTCCTGACTTTGTTTGGGATCTAAATGGGAAGATTTTGAAGGTTTCGTTTCCATATATCAGGGCGATGGACCCGGGCAGAACTACACAAGCGGTTACTGTTTATGCGTGAGCTCCCAAGCAGAATTAAGTTTAAGATTGCAGTTGGCTCCAGTGAAGGTGAAAGTGGAGGAGAAAGTTCTAAAACGGTTAAAGTAAGCACGGTTTGCTTCTTTTGTTTACCCGGAGGTAATCCGAAAATGATGGAATTGCCAGTATCTGAAGACAATTTGCCTAGAGAGGATATAGACTATTTTCCTGACTTTGTTTGGGATCTAAATGGGAAGATTTTGAAGGTTTCGTTTCCATATATCAGGGCGAAAGTTGAGGGGGATGCACCATGGGAAGGGACAGGTCTGCTGCTGAATGCGAAATAATTTTATACGATTTGTTCAAATTATTCATTGTTTTAGGTGAAATTTAACTGCACTTATAACATGTTTCTGGCATCTGGTATGAATGAGACTTCCGGACGTGGAGGAACTGGTCGTCAGTTACCAAACGGGAGTTGGATTGGGGTAACTGGAGATTTAATATCTGGAAAAGCCGACTTAGGAATTGTGATTGCGAATACACCGAAACGAAGTATTACTATTTTTAAATATTCCTTGTGTAGTATTTACTCTGAATGTTTTTAATAATATCATGTTGACATTTTTTCATAGTTTATTACATCGACTTTACCAATTCATTTTACGACATAGGTAAAAAAAATACCGCATTTTATTGGAAGAAAGCACAGTTGGCATTACCTTACTTTTTATTAATTATCAGGATGTTTAACATTTGTCACTGCACAACCCTCCCGGATCTACTCACCCGCAGCTTTATTGTGGCCCTTCGATGCGGGAATGTGGGCAAGCATCGGATCAAGTACGCTACTTTGCATTATCTTCTTCTTCACCGCTGTGAAAATCATGGATGTTCTGCATTACGGGAAAGGAGAAAAGTTTTCACTTCAGATGCAAATTCAATTCTTAATTTCCACTTTTCTCGAGCAAGACTCTCCAGTGCTTCCGGAAACGCAGCCGTTGAGATGCTTTGTCATTCTCTGGATTTTCTTTACTATGGTGGGTAATATAATTTATGAGAGTCTGCATATGTCTCTTGCAAAAGGAAATGCTAAAGTTCAAAATTTATTTAGGTATTGACCAATATCTACAGATCTAAAATGGTGACATTATTGGCATTTCCGGTTCTGGGAGAACTTCCCAAGACATTCGAGGAGTTGGCATTTTCACAAGTAATTGTCAAATTATACATCTGCTATGTTGTGCTTAAATGATTATTGTGCATTTAATAATTGAAATACTTTATTTAAGTATGAAGTAGGCTTCATGAAGCACGGAGACTCTGCCTACAATACACTGGCTGCGAGTACAGACCCAGTCTACGTGAAACTTGTGGAGGAAATGGAAATTTGGAATGGAGTGGGTCTTGAGTGCTTGGAGAAAGTTGTAAAGCATAAGTATGCCTGCATCGCCTACGACTTTGCAATGGTCCATCTAAGAGAGAGAAATTTAAGCGAGTCGGACACTAGAAAGCTTGTATTTGCCCCCGCAAGAACATACAACATTTGGTTAGGTTTAGGAACGGAAGGTAAATCAATTTATAGGATGAATATGGGCAAGATGCTGAGCTACACCAGACAATTCCATTTGGCTGACATCTGGGATGAAATGGATATGTACGAGAATGTTCGCAAATTAAAGTTGGACTGGTGGAAGGAAACTGGGCAAACAGACAAGGCAAAACAGCTCGATGAAGAGTCGGATAACTTAACTTTGAAGCATATTGCGGGTGCATTCTATGTTCTCATCGCGTGCCTTGTCATCTCATCCACTGTATTTTTTCAGGAACTGTTGACGTATTACAAAAAGGTCTTGTGGAGCAACTCCTTTTGGATTGTTTTCAAAGTGAAAAATACACTTAAGAAAATTTGCTGCAGTTACAATGGAAGAGTTTAATTGATTAATTTTGAAGAGAGAAAGATGTGCCCTTGAACTTAATTCTGGAGCCTCGTGCTCATACAAACAGATATGAACTGTGTTATTTAGTAGCTCTGTATCTCCTAATTGACAAACTCATTATGTGATGGAAGCTTTAAGGTTAATAATTGGATTGTTTTGGTTGTTGAAGAATGTCCAAATTTAATTTTTTAACGCTGTCATTCATGTAAAGCGACAGTTTAGCCATTACCCTTGGAGGCTGACCTAAGAAGGGAAAACAAAGGAATTGAGAAGTAATTTTGTAACAATTTTACGTAAACCAATACTATTATTTACAAGATGCAAAGTTAATGAAATGCCTTATTTACATTTGCATCATTTGGATAGTTCATATCGTTCACGCTCTTTATTTTCTGTCAGGTACACAAAGAATAGATCCACTTTGTATAATACTTTATAAGGTAAATAGTAGACAGTGTAATTAAAACTAGCTATCAATCTCCAAATAACAAATCTGAATGACATTGATTTTATGATTGCGAGAGAGAATTTAGTTTATCATTGCTTTACTTACAAAATCATCTTCAATCTATCCGCAGTTTTTCCACAAAAAATATTTGACATCACCTTCTTGACGTCTATTTCATTCAACAGCCGAACAAAGATTTTCTTAAATAAATACGAAGAAGCTTCTAGTCAAAATATAAACTAGCTGAACTATATGCTTAGAGTCTAGTCACTAGTCCTACTTTGAAGGAATGATTTCTATTTAGTAATAATTAAATTCTAAAGATGGAAATAATCTTTAGTGATTATAAATACGTACGTATATGTAATTTTCGTAGACTATAAATAGAATTTCAATAAGAATATGTACATGAGAATATTACACAAAAGATGTACGATCCTATCAATTTCTGATGTCCTTATAATGCTCTCAATTCTAAATTGTTTTAAGTTAATTATGTTTGCTTTTCCTACCTTAAGCTACTTAAGTACACTATTTCAGCTA
>JAHZMU010000586.1:0-13606 GCA_027743725.1 Rambutsinella grinnellia | reverse complement strand
TAGTTAAAATATTAAGTAAATTGTTCAATTTTGTTGATTGCAATATGACATATTGAATATGGCAAGAATCCTATAGCTTTAGTTGGATAGCGAATGGAAGTAAATGTAGCGTGTTAGGCTGCCTGTTGAATTTGCATTGAGTATTTAATTGTGTAAAAAGGAGAGTTATTCATTTTAATGGCGATTAAGCTATTGTAATGGATTGTATAGTTGAAACGTTCAAAGAATTCTTGAACAAATTAAATCATATTTGATATAAAAAATTGATCTGGTAATCGTGTGGTTTTCAAGTAGTTTCAGGTCATTCCGAATTGGCTGTGCTTGTGAGGTATGGACATAAGCTGTAGACTGCATAAAAATGCTAAATGTAATATTCATATTTGCATTTATTTTACTTATCGCCAACAACAGTATTAGCCTCGACAAGTCTTTACAAATTCAAACGTTCCGGAGTAATTCAGCCCTTCACAAAATATATCAAAGTTCTTTTCCAGCATTGGACGCCTCCACGTTCTCATACTGATCTGCAAGATCTTCACAGTTTGAGCAATAATTGCCTTATAATTGTTACTGATTTTATTGGGATCCATTTGACAAATATTACCTTTCCAATCTTGATTCGCAGGCCTGTTTTAGCAATCATAACAGATAATATGACAATGGAAAGGGTTGACTCTAGTCATAATCACTTAACTTGGATATTTAAAAGGAATGGAAATAATTTGGAGGAGCCCATGCTTCCCTGTCTCTTATATGAAAGTGAATATCCTCCCCGTGACGGTAGAAACGACTCTTATTACCCTTCCCGATGTTCCAAATGGGATAGGCATGCCTTCCTAATGAATTCCAGACTTTGGAATTGTGAAACTCAAATTGATATATTTCCACCGTTGAATTCACTTGAAGCTGAAAATGCTGTTAGAAATTTAATTACAGCTTGGCCCACCTCTTCCGGGGCTAAGCGTGGCTTCGATGATCTTGCAGTTTGGCACTGGCCAATACATAAAATTGATAAATGGGAAATAAAGAACATTCTGCCCTCGACGACTCCCTTAACAAAAGTATACTTTGTTAATGAAAATTCTCAGTTTAATTTGAAGAATCTAGCGGAATTAATTCATCAGCTTTATTACGATCTAAAGATGGACATGATAAATTCTAAGTTTTTGCTATATAGTATTAAAGAAAACTGGCATAATCATTCCATTTATTCTATCCATTCATTTCTAGGCTTTTTGCCTAATCAGACTTACCAAATTGAAATCAGGATGGGGCAAAACTCACACGAATTCTCTGACAAAATGGTTTGGATGGTTATTGGCTTTGTCCGCAGCTCAAATTTAAACTGCAACGACACATCTAGAAGCCACAGCTTGCACGATATTGCCAAATTTGAAACTCCTGAGCATCAATTCTCTGCAATATTTTTCCAAATATGGGAACATATTTTGAAAAACAGTTCAATAACTTTTGACTACGGCCCCACAACTTGTCGGGGAGGATTAAAGTATTCTTTAGAATATTCAGAAAATACATCGACTCCCTTAAATACACTTCGGATAGAGTTGGATGAAAAAGGCAAATATCTCAATTATCCAGTGTCCGTACTTAATAATTTAAATTCTCTTAAGTTTGTTGTTTGTGGCGTAAGAGGAAAAGCTAAAATGGCATTTGAAGAATTAGTTAATGTTTATGATAAAACTATTTGGATTTTATTCGCAATTTCTGTCGTAACTTTAGCTGTTGTTTGGAGCTTAATGGAAAAGGCTGCCAATTTACGAGAATTCATTACGAAAGTGATAATTTTAGTCAGTTTTTCCCTAGATGAAGGTGATCTAAAGGTGTACAAGCAGCGTTCAATTCGAGTTATGATTGGACCATTTCTATTGTCCGTTTTAGTGTTGAATAATGCATACAAAAATGTAAACGTTTACAATATGGTATTACCAATTAAACCATTATTATACGAAAAGTTCGAGCAATTAATTGAAAACGAAGCTAGCGTTTATTGTGCAGTTGATAAGATTTTTATAAACGAAGATACCCCTCCAGCTTTAAACCAATCGGTGTATAAAAAGTTTAAAGTGATTGAAAAGAAAGAGATGCGTTTTTACGAATTGCGTCCATTCATAACGGTTTTTTCAAAAGCGTCAAATCTTCTAATGGCAACATTTGGTACATATTACGAGAGTAAAGAAGATGCTAAGTTAAATGGATTGGTGACGAGTAAATGTGAAATTTTCAAGCCAGAGAAAATTCTGCCTTTAGCAATGGCTATTTACAAGCCTGCACAAAAAACTTATCGGGAGTCGAGAAAATTTGCAAAAATGGTCGAAGAGAAATATTTTTATGTGGAAAAAAGAGAAATGGAAATGTCTTTGGATGAATGTAACAAAACGGCTTTTCTACTACCAGCAGTAGAGGCAAAAAGGTATGCGAAAAAAGATGAGAGTGTTTATGCGGGGCAAGAGGATTACTTCAAGTCTTCGATTAGATTTGGAATTCAAGGTTTTATTAGCTCGAAGACTATAAAGAGGATTGGTTTTATGAAAGGGAGTGGAATACTAGAGAGGTGGATAGGGTTAATTGAAGAAGCTACTATGTATAGCAGGAAAACTGGAAATTTTTCAGGAAATGATAGAAGTAATCAGCCATTAGCAGCAACAATTGGTGGGAACATTCTTGTAATTTTTACAATGTTATTGAGCGGGTTACTAATCACAATTTGCATATTTTTATTGGAAGTGGTAATTTCAATGAAGTTTAAGAGATTACGCTTTATTTTTTGTTGTAATTTGATAAACAATATGGTTAAGAAGTGGCTTAGTAAGGTGTGATTTTTGTAAAATTAAATATAAGAGAACCTATAATTGAATTGGTGTAATTCAATTAGGCTATTGATAGTACATCTAGTAGCATTTCTAAAATGATAATTTTTCATCAATACCATCAACTGTTTTCATTGCCAACTGAACAAATTGCATGGGAATCAATGAGCTTAGTACAATATCATCGAATTGAATACTGTGAATACTTAATAAAAAGTTCCTGTTACATTGAACCACTTCCAATAAGATAGTGGTAATTGCAAGCTCTGTTTTCATGCTTGAAAAGTTTATGGGAATATAGAATTAGAAGGTTTTCTGCATAAATGGCTGTTTGTTGAATTTTCTCTGTTGCTGATTGGTGATCATTGTAAAACGAGTGGTGATTCTTTGAGGATAAAAAAAATTTATTAAGATGAAAAGACACGAGATATTTTTGGCTTTGTTGTTATTAAATTTTGCTCAATCTTTCGACTTTGAAAGTGCCAAAGAGCGGAAATGTTTTGATGTGAAAGAAACGGCTTATGCTGACTTGGAATGGGTAGCTAATGTCCGTTAAGAAATGGCATTACATTACAATGAGCAAAATGGATTATTACGCGACTGCTCTAGATTTGCTTAAGGTAGACGCAGAGGAAGTTAGTGATGAGAAATTGAACAATGAGGGCTGCGTAAGTTGGAGCTTTAAGGACACGACTGCGACAATAATTGGATTTGGGGGGAAGCAAATTGACCACGAGATAACGCCTTTGGATGATCGCTTTTCGAAATTTGCGTACGCGTCAGAAGGAGGTATGTTTTTATAAGAGTAATTAAGGGAAAATTAATGAATGTTATGTTTTATTTGTGAAGGAAGTGGTGTCGCGTATACCACCCTGACAGATAATAAAACGTTTGTATTTTACGCTAATTGTTTCAATGAACTGGATCAAATGACTTGGGCCGCTGCGAGCCCATACAAGTCCTTGCCGAGAAAGACAATTGAGCTCATTCACGAACACGCAAAGTCGTTGGGATTTTCGGAGGATTTTTTCACCAGAATGAGATACGACAATTGCGATAATTAAGAAGGGAGTAGCTAGCTGTAATGAGCTTATGAAATTGTGGATTTTATCAAATCATATAAACAAAATTCGGCCATGTTTTTGATAAATATTTGTTTCTACTTCGGAAAAACTAAATTGTGAAGCGCTTATTGATATTCTCTTACGACGTTTAACCGTCAATTATTTTAGACAAAGTAAATTTAATTCAATGTAAATATTTAAAAGAAACTTTTTTAAAACTAATCCTGAAAAGGAGCGTAATTGTAGATGGAATTCAAGCATAAATTTAAAGTTTAAAAATCCTTCTAAATAAAACATAATGGTTTGGACATTAACGAAATTGCACCAATTTTCTTCGTNGAAACTTTTTTAAAACTAATCCTGAAAAGGAGCGTAATTGTAGATGGAATTCAAGCATAAATTTAAAGTTTAAAAATCCTTCTAAATAAAACATAATGGTTTGGACATTAACGAAATTGCACCAATTTTCTTCGTGATAGGTGGATAGTCTAAATGAATACATATTCATTTATTCGTATTGATATTCGTATTTATACATATTCATTTAGACTATCCAACTATCACAAAATATTTACCTTATTGTTAATTTCACCTTAAGGAGTAAAGAACAACTACATAGTTTGGAAAAGAATCGATATCTTTGAGATTTTTAACCAAAATGTTAGCAACTTTGTTCATATTTATTTTACTTTTTGGTAAAAGTTGTACTTGCCTCGACAAATCTTTACAAATTCGAACGTTTTGTAGCAGTTCCATTTTGAATAAAATACATCAGCATCTTTTTCAGGATTGGACACCTCCAAATTCACTTATTGATTTAAAAAATCTTATAAATTTGAGTAATAATTGCCTAACAATTTTAACTGATTTCGTTAGGATCCAATTCACAAATATTACATTTCCAATTTTGATTCGCAAACCGATTCTAGCCATTATAACGGATAATATGACAACAACCAGGTTTGACACAAATCCTAATCATTTAACTTGGATATTAGAAAGAAACGGAAATGATTTGGAGGAGAAAATTATCCCTTGTCTTTTGTATGAGAGCGAAGATCCTTCTCAAAATGGCAGACATGACCGCAGTTACCCTTCTAGATGTTCTAAATGGGATAGGCATGCCTTTATCATGAATTCTAAACTTTGGAATTGTGAAACCCAAATTGATTTCTTTCCACCAAAGTTGAATTCGCACGAAGCTGAAATTACTCTTAGAAATTTGCACATGGCTTGGCTCAACTCTTACAAGGCTTTGGATGGCTTCTCTGATCTCACGGTTTGGCACTGGCCTGAGAATAAAATTGACACTTGGAAAATAAAGAATAGGTTGCCCACAACAACCCCCTTAACAAAATTATATTTTATAAACGAAAATATCCGCAAAGCGTTTAACTTGAATAGTTTTCTTGCACGTTTAATCCATACGTTTTTCTTTGATTTAAAAATTGACATGTTAAATTCAATTTTTTTGCTTTCTACTCTTAAAGAAAGCTGTTACCAAAATCACAATTGCCACCAGGTTTACTCTACTCACTCTATCTATTCATCAATAGACTTTTCGCCAAATCAAACTTACCAAATTGGGATTAAGATTGAACAAAATCACTCAAATGATTTCTCACACGAAATGAGTTGGATAGTTAGTGACTTTGTTCACAGCGCAAAATTAAATTGTAGTGACATTTACGAAAGGGGTAATTTCTACGAAATTTTAACCAAATATGAAAGTAGTAGTGAGCAATTTTCTGCAATTTATTTACAAATTTGGAAGCACATTTTAAAAAACAATTCAATAATTTTTGACTACGGTCATACAAGTTGTGGAGGAAAGTTTGAGTACTTTTTAGATTACAAGTCACAACCAAATCTAATCTTTTTTAATACACTTCGTATAAACTTGGACCAAAAAGGGAAACATCTCGACTATCCCGTGTCAATAGTTAATAATTTGAATTCTCACAAATTTGTCGTTTGCGGCGTGAGAGGAAAGTCTAAAATGGCATTTGAAGAATTGGTTAATGTTTATGATAAAAATATTTGGATATTATTCGCTATTTCTATAATAACTGTAGGAATAATTTGGAACGTTATAGAACGCTATTGTGGAATTGGTACGATTAATCTAACACAATTTATTACCAAAGTAATTATTTTGTTCAGTATTTCCCTGGAGGAAGGTGATCTAACTGGAAACATTGTTTATAAAAGGGTTTCAATTCGAGTTTTGATTGTACCGTTTTTATTCCCCGTTTTGGTGTTGAACAATGCCTACAAGAATGCAAATGTTTACAATATGGTTTTGCCAATAAAGCCGTTATTATATGAAAGATTTGAGGAATTAATGGATAACAAGGTTAGTGTTTATTGTGCGGTGGATTACGTCTCCATAAGTAAAGATACACCTCCTGGTTTAAATTCATCAGTGTATGAAAAATTCAATGTGGTTGAAAAGAAGGAAAAGTATTTTTATGAATTGAGTCCGTTCATAACACTATTCTCAAGTGTTTTATCGCTTTTACCACAAAGTTCGTATTATGAAAGTAAAGAAGAGATCAATTTAGATAGTTTGGTTACAGATAAATGTGAAATATTCAAACCTGAAGTTATATTGCCTTTAGCAATGAAGTTGTATAAACGAGCAAATGCGACATATTCAGACTCGGATAAATTTAGAGAAGTAGTCGAGCAAAAATATTTTGATTTGGAAAAGGAAGAAATGGAAAAGTCTTTAGTGGAATGTAACAAAACGGCGTTTTTACTGTCTGCTCCAGAAGCAGAGAGGTATTCGCTTGTAAAGCAAGATCAGAATATTTATGCGGGGAAGGAATATTACTCCAAGTCATCGATTAGATTTAGCATTAGAGGGTTTATTAATTCTGGGATGATCAAGAGGATAAATTTAATAAAAGAGAGTGGAATACTAGAGAGGTGGATGAGATTGATTGAGAAAGCTACTATGTATAGTAGAAAAACAGGAAATACTTCAGGAAATGGTAAAAGTAATGAGCCATTAGCGGCAACTATTAGTGGGAATATTTTGATAATTTTTACACTGCTATTAAGTGGCTTATTAATTGCAATTTGTGCATTTTTATTGGAAGTGGTTATTTCAATTAAGTTTAAGCTGATGAGATTACGATTGGCTTTTTGTTGTAATTTGGTAAGCAAGAGAGTTAAGAATTGGTTGGGTTGGAAATTTTAATCGGACTCATTGTTTATTGAAATATTTAGTAAGAGGATTACAAATGCAATTAAAATTATTAAATATGAGGTAACTATGTTGCTTCCGGTTCCTTTCGTTGTGGTGGAAATGGTCGTCAGTCGAGTTCCTGGGTTTTCAGTTGGGCCCGTTGGAGGTTGACCAGTTGGGGGCACACCCGGATTTAAAATGTCAACGAAGTAACGTCCTCTATAAGCGTGTGAAATTAAACTGTCAGTTGGTCCAATAGCCCAAATAATAATATTTCTTCCTTCCCTGATTGGTTTATCTTGGGGGTCGCCGGTGTCAATCCTTCTGGAGAATTTTACAATGGTATGAGTAGCGTTTTGAGAAGCTTCTAATAAATTCCAATCAGAATGTGAGTCTTCAATTGGAGGTCCATTGACTGTTCCGTAGTAGTCTCCGCTGTAGGCGTCACTATTTCTTACTCCTCCTATGAACATGTCGGCTCCAATCATGGTTCCACTGGTGGAAATACCTAAGCCTACATAACCTCTTGTTTCAACTTCGGCTTCGAAAGTAACCTCTTGTTTTGTAGTGTCAACGGACCATCCCAAATAGTATTTATTGTTGGGATCAATAGGTACTTTGTTTGTAAGGTTGGCGTTGGCAACTGCTATCATAGTAGCCATAATGCTAAGAACTAATTTTAAACACATTTTAACTGATTTCTCCACGAGTGATGAGTTATCTCTAATTTAATTTGACTTGATTGCTCGCAGAGAAGCGGCGAATGATTCAATAAAATTATCTGATTCAATTACCAATTGACTTTTAATGCGATCATTTGAATTCTTTTATTACGCACAAGCATATTTAAAATATCAGACTTTTTATTCAAGCCACTTGACATACTATTCATTCAATTTTAACCAAAGTCAAGTACGGACATAAAAGTCTGACGCTATTGCAAATAATTATCAGCTCAAGTGTGTCTATGTAAAATCAAATGGAATCTTATCAAGGAAGGCTAATGGCTACAAGCTAATTAAAAACTGAAATTAATTACATTTCTAAGCTCCTGCGTCATTTAATCAAGTTGGTATCACTTCTTTCAAACTTGAGGTTGTCAACTTGAAGAGGTGGCTCTTATAGCATTTGACAGCTTTAATTTATTTAACTTTTCAAACTTTTCAGACTTTTCAAACTTTCTTGTCATAGGCTTGTTGAAAAAACACTTGCTAGTAATTTTATTAATTTCTAAAGTTCTTTTACGCAAATCGCGGCTTTGAGTATAGCACAAAAAGAATTTTGATATAAAAATGCTCTTTTCTCTTTTAATATTTTTTGTCGTTAACGAATTTACTTCGGGTTTAGAGACTAATCCAAACGTTGCTACTCCATTTAGTAACTCATTTCTTGCAAACTTTTCCAGAGAAATGTATTCGATATGGAACCCATTGCCGGAGAAAATTAAACTGAATGGGCTCAAAGTTGTAGGGAAAGGTTGCGAGCTACTTGTAAGCAATTTTGCAGGAGTCCAACTTTTAGGTGGCGAAGCGCCACTGATTGTTCGTAAACCCGTTCCTGGTTTAATTGAAAACGAGGGTATTAGATGGGTTATGGAAGGGAAGGGTTTGCAAATCCATATTTGTCCAGCTATCCAAATCTCAAATCACACAATATATTATTGGGATTCAATCTGCGCGAGCTTTGATAAGTACAGATTTCTTGCAAGTTCAAAACAGCCAAATTGTGAGGTCCAAGTTGATCTATTTCCACCCCGCTTTCCCTTTAATTGCTTTGCAGAAAAGACATACGAAGAATTTATAGAGAGGATGAAAAGGGAACACGACTTACGGCATTCCTTGGATATGTTTTGGGTTTGTTTAAACCCTCCATATTGGCACTTTTGGGGGAACTTTGCGGACGAAAATGTGCGAAAAGAAATAGGAAGAGTGCTTCCAGGGTTGAAAGCAAAGTTTTCCATTTTGGTATTAAAGCAACAAAATCAAATAAGATATTCGGTTTTTGATTGGGCAAACTCTTTTTCCAGTTATAATTACGTAACTTCAAGTGGAAGCGTAATAGCGTGGAATAGCATTTTATTTGTTTTTGATTTGGAATTAAAGCTAAATTCTGTTGGCCTTGGTTCGGAACGAATTAACATTCATCTTAGTATGGACAAGGGTTTACGAGCTCCATTTCTTCTCTGCAGAACCCCACAAGAAGACCCTCTATTTGAAGGTTACAGGGAAACAGTCAAGCCTCCTTTTATAAAGAGAGTTAGAACGGTCTTATCTCATCTCTGGATTTCAGTTTTGAGAAACTATTCATTCGAAATAATAGGGACGAAGACCCTATGCTTTGGAGGGAGACGAGTGAAAGGCGAAATAAAATGACCAGACTTTCATCTCAATTAAGCAATGATAAAAGCCCACTCCATATCCCACTTTATTTCCCTGATATTTCAAACCCATTTGGTTTTGTAGTCTGCGGGTATAAAAAGGAAGAGCTTTTGTTGTTCGGCGAGCTTGTCAATGTTTATGATTTTAAAGTGTGGATTTGTCTTCCTTTAGCTGTGGCCCTTTTTGTCTTAACGCTTGAAGCAGATTCTTCTTCAAAAGCTTATTGGTCATCTCTCTTCTCCATTTCAAAGTTGCTCTTGGAACAAGGCTATGCTATTCCTAAAAAGGAAATCGTCAAACGCAATTCAATTCGCATAATGTTCTGCGGATATTTCCTGATGGTTATAATTTTAAGCCAAGGCTACAAGCAAAGCAACGTTTATAATATGGTTAGGCCAAGGAAAGCTGAGAAATTCAAAGAATTTCATGAATTGGTCGGGTTTAACTACGACATTTATATTAAACATGAGTCGTTTATATTTTTTGATGATGTTAGGCAGTACATAAAGGACCTTAGACCCTTTACGTTGGGGCTCTGGGCCAACCCCTTGGACACTGCATATCCACAATGAAAACACTTTCCACTTATGAAGAAAGAGTGGAGCTTTCAGATTCCGGTGGAATTATTGTGGATACGCAGTGTCCAAGCTGCGTAATTGACGGTTGAAGACCGTTAAAATGGTCGGGTTGCTATGCATAAGTTATGTTGTGCAGTAGATGGCCCAAAATTATACGGTTATCGTCTAACGTCCTTTAACTGTTAGTTCAGTGGATGAGGAGCCCGATCAAGGCCAATTTAAGAGAGTTTATCTTAATGACAAATTGGCTTTTGAAGTATATTCCGGAGTGGGGCGAATGGTTTTTTGGGATTCATTTTGGACAAGGAGACTGTATGGAATATACAGGAATAATAGCTTTGATGAAATGGTAGAGGAACATAGCTCTTTGCTACCTCAGCGGAAGTTAGTACTTCATTTAGTAGAATGGTTTAAGAAAGCATATTTGTTAATAATAGCCAGAGAAAGCTGGGAAGATTGGGGTAAAATGCATGATAAAATTATAGAAGAGTACGGTCGAGAAGAGGAACGACAACTTCTTGAGAAACTACGCAATTGCAATAAAACAGTTATTGTGTTAAAAGCAAGTGATGGCAAGGAAGTTGTGAGCAGATTTAACAACCCGGAAATATACGGGGGAATTGAGCAAATTATGGATACTTTCCACTTCCATTTTGAAGAGCAAGTTTCCACACAGCTTATTAAAAGAATTAAGTTATTTAAAGAGTCTGGGATTGAGGAGAAATGGATAAGTATCTTGGAAGTCATTTCTAACAGTATCCGTAACAATAGCGATTCTAAAATGGGTGAAGAAGATTTGGAAGGCCCAAAGGCTGCTAGCTTGAAGGGAAATAATTTTGTAATTTTTAGTTTGCTAATAGGCGGTTTATTATTTGTAAGCTGTTTGTTCTTTGCAGAGCAAGTTTGTTCTATTATGGCAAAATTGTATGCGAAAAAGTAACGGTTCAACAATCAATTTTAAGGACGAGAATTGTAAATACAATTATCTACGATATAATATTTGATCATTTAAAAAAATAAAATAGTATTTAATTTTAATGATATTCGACGTGATGGAAGCTCTTTTATTTAATATCTCATAAAGGTATTATAATCGCTTTAAAACGTGGATAAATTTAGGTAAATTTAATTTAAAAAATATTTTTTGACCCAAATTAGACGTTTTGCTAAACAATTCAAGATGTTTTTGATTCTTTCCCTTTCAGTATATTTATTCACACTTTGTGGAGTCGGTTGCCAGGCTAAAGTCATAAACGTTTCTACTCCTTTTAATAACCTATTTCTTACAAGATTTTCCAAAGAAATGTATTGCATATGGGAACCTTTGCCGGAGAAAGTTGAATTGAATAGCGTCGAATTTGTAGCGCTCGATTGCCAAGTTCTTGTAAGTAATTTTGCTGGCGTCCAGCTCTCTAGCGAGAACGTGCCCTTGATACTCCGCAAGTAAGGCTTGGCTTCATGGAAGAAATGAAAGTAGTTTGGGTGCTGGAAGGAAGAGGCTCACCATTCCACATTTGTAAGACAATTCATCTTTCAAATTTAACCATTTATTGGGACGCAATTTGTGTGAGCTTTGATAAATATGGATTTATTGCGAGGACAAAACAGCCACAGTGTGAACTCCAAGTTGATCTTCTTCCACCACGTTTTGTCAATTATTATACAGAGAGCACTTATTTACCATTTTTAGCGAAGATAATGAGTGAGATGGACTTAAGACATGCTTCTATTAATGTTATGAGAGTTTGTTTAAAGCCTCCGGATTGGCATTTTCATAGCGTGGATCATAACATGCAGGAAGAATTGGGAAAGGTGGTTCCAGGGTCAATAGCAAAGCTTATAATTTTAGTAATAAAAAGTGAAATAAGTGGGGTTAAGAAGTATTCGGTAAGTAACTGGGCAAAATTGTTTACCACTTGTGATTACATCCCATCAAGTGAAAGCGGACGGCCTTGGAACACCCTCTTATTTGTTTTTAAATTGGGAGAAAATAGAAACACATTTTATAATAATTCTGCGTTTATGAAGGCAAATGAAATGGGTAGTTTAGAGGAGATTAGTACTTATCTTCATCCACGGGATGTGGAATTAGAAGAGCAATTTTTCCTGTGCAGAAGCTCCCGAGAAGATCCTTTAAGAGTCAAAAGCGAAGTGGGCAAGAGCCACGTGGGAAAAGGAATTAGAATAGTCATGGTTCACCTGTGGATTTTTGTTTTGAGAAACTATTATTTTGAAATAAGAGGAAGAGGAACGCAAGGATTATGTGTTAATGGAAGAAAAGTGGAAGGCAAAATAGATTTTCATATAACAGAATTATCATCTAGACTAAGCAATGATACAGTTCCACTTCATATTCCGCTTTTCTTCCCAGATATTTCAAATCCGTTTGGCTTTATAGTTTGTGGGTTTAAAAAAGTAAAGCCGCTATTATTTCAGGAACTTGTCAGCGTTTATGATTTGTACGTGTGGATTTGTCTAGCCGTAACTGTAGCCTTTTTTGCCTTAACGCTTGAAATAGGTTGTTATACAAGAGCCTATTTATTGGTCATCTCTTTTCTCCATCTCAAAACTGCTTCTTGAACAAGGCTATGCCATTCCTAAAAAAGAAATTATCAAGCGCAATTACATTCGTTTAATGTTCAGTCTTTATTTCCTGATGGTTATAATTTTGAGCCAAGGTTATAAGCAAAGCAACGTTTATAATATGGTTAGGCCAAGGAAAGCTGAAAAATTTAAAGAATTTCCTGAATTGGCTGACAACTGGCTGAATTGTGAGTTCAACTATAACATTTATATAAGGCATGAAACGCTATTATTTCCTGTAAAGCTATACAATTTAACTGCTTCGCAAATTACTATTACCATGTACCGGGAACCCTACAGCGGCCACTTTCAGACGGTTTATGTAAACGACAAAAAGTTGCTTGAAGTTTATTCAGGAATTGGACGGATGGTTGTGTGGGTCAAATTTTGGACAGTGAAATTGTACGAAGGAAACGGTAATAAAAGCTTTGTTGAAATGGTTAATCAAGGGAGTTCATTGCTATCTCAAGGTCCGCTTATTCTTCATATATTCAAATGGCTGAAGACAACGCAAAAGATAATTCCATCCGGATTAGATTGGAAGGAGTGGTATAAACTAGATGATGAAATGGCAGAAGAATATGGTCGAGAAGAGGAAAGGCAGCTTTTGGAGAAATTAAGCAATTGCAATAAAACGGCATTTGTGCTAAACGCAAATGATGGAAAGGCCTTCCTAAACAGATTTAACAAGCGGGATGTGTATGAGGGAGCTGAGCAAATTATTAATACATTTCATTTCTATTTGGAAGGGCAAATTTCCACAAGTCTTCTTAAGAGAGTAAGTCCATTTAAGGAGTCTGGTATTAAAGAGAAGTGGATTATAATCTTGAAAGCGATTTCAAACACCATCCGCCAAGATAACAACTTTACTGAAACAATTAAGGAAAGTTTTAAAGGACCATCGGCTGCTAGCTTGAAGGGGAACGTTTTGGTAATTTTTAGTTTGCTGATGGGCGGTTTGAGTATTACGTGCGTTATTTTC
>JAHZMU010000585.1:0-12554 GCA_027743725.1 Rambutsinella grinnellia | reverse complement strand
GGCTAATGCAAACAAATGCATTCCAATTTCCATAAAATCTCCGATAAGTTGGCTACCCCTGCCGGAGATGCAATGCTGCAATGAGAGTAGCGGGAGTAGCTCGTCAAACAGTCGCAACACGAACACTTTCGAGGGGACGACAACAAGCAGTAGTCATAACACAACGAAATTATTCTATTGCCCAGAGAAGGACAGTGATTTGGCAAAGAGGAAGGAAATTGAGACGAAAGTAAAGACTGAGCGGGGAGCTGACTTCTCCGTAGTTTTCTTTGAAGACAGACCGGGAGCAACACTTCAGGAGAGAGTGAGAAAACGGAGTAGTCCGGCAATTCAAAGTGCTTCCTATTACCCTCGCAAATACGAGGATGATGATGATGCTGATCTAATTGAGGAAGGGAGAGTGAAAACAGCATCCCGACTCCAAAGTCAAATCACAGGCCAAACCTATTTATCCGATGGAGCTAGTCTTATAAGCGGAGATGGGTTGTGCGAGATCAGGGCTTCAACCCCGGTGGAAATCAAAAAGGCATCAAGAGTGATTGTGAACTATCCCCCACCCCATTATAAACTCACTGATTCTAAAACGGTGAGCAGGTGTTCCTGCATCAGAGAAGAGAATGGGATCAGGCACTCCCTTTATGAGAAATTGATGGACGACTCTTACGGGATTTTGATATGCGAGGGTGAAAATAATCATCAACAACCATGTCAAAGGAGGACTAGTTGTGACTGTGATTGTGAGCAAGTGAAATGTAAATCGGATCAAGTAATCTGGGAGAGACCAGCCCACTTGAGCTCATCATCCTTCCGGAATAATAAACCAGCCAAGTTGAGAATTCTCTGCAAGAAATGTCTCGGAAATCATGATCCCCTTTTGACCAACTGTACAGATCAACTGGGATTTGGAAGGATAATTGAGAGAAACGGATTCCCTCAGGTTGTCTCAACAAACCCCGATGCAGAGTCAGATAGCACAGACTATCCGAGCGATACTGAACTCACTACAATTAACAACCATTTGGAAAATGATGATGGACAGAGTCTCTCAACCCATTTCTCTTCTGCTACATATACCTGGCACCATAACAGACAGCCTTCTACACAACTCAGCCAATTTATCTGGGCAGCATCATCAATGACCACACCGGGCGCTTCCGGTCTACACTCTCCCAAGGAGTTTACTAGCACCGAGTATGTGAGAACTTGGCTGATGGCTAGTCACCCAAAAGTTTTCCCCATTAGTCGCACGCACCAACAACACCCACACCATTCTAAACAGAGATCCATGTCACCGTCAAAAGTTAATAATCACCAAATCAAAAACAAATCCTGTGATAAGCCCATCTCAAAGAAAGTAAAGAGAGTCCGGCTAGAAAAGAGGCAAAGGCCTGTTGGTCGTGGCGCCTCACCACCTCCAGCAAAAGAGTTGAGTGTGCCAGTGCGAACACCGACTATTGATCAGTTTAATAACTGCTTGTATGCTAATACCCAAGTTATTAGAGNCATTAGTCGCACGCACCAACAACACCCACACCATTCTAAACAGAGATCCATGTCACCGTCAAAAGTTAATAATCACCAAATCAAAAACAAATCCTGTGATAAGCCCATCTCAAAGAAAGTAAAGAGAGTCCGGCTAGAAAAGAGGCAAAGGCCTGTTGGTCGTGGCGCCTCACCACCTCCAGCAAAAGAGTTGAGTGTGCCAGTGCGAACACCGACTATTGATCAGTTTAATAACTGCTTGTATGCTAATACCCAAGTTATTAGAGCTACTGAGACTCCCACTGCCGCTGGGGAGACGTGTGCTTCAGACTTTGGAGTTGAGCCATCGCCTTCGAGGAAACAGCACCCTTTTCTCCTTTACGATGTTGTGGTCGAAGAGAGACATGCGGATAAGTTTGCTACAGCCACCCCTCATAAAAAATGTCGAGACCAATTAGACCTCTTCCATAAAGAACTTGAGACTGTTGTTTAAACCATTTTTTATGCTTTTCCGATGCCGCGCATATATAACCAAAAACATTTTTTTATTTATGCAAAGTGAATTTATTCTTGCTCCTGGTGAGGCAAACCCTTGTGTGAGGAAGACGTAATTGCCCTGCTTCTGTTTCAATATACCTTCATCCAACTTATTGAAACATACCATGTTTTTATTTTATGAGACAAGCAAGAGAAAAGGGTTAGTTCCTCGTTATAAATAAATGCAGACAGTATTCCACGTAAAAGGAGACCTTTTTCTGTGTCAAATGTCTCCGATTATTTTTAGCTTTATTTTTATATAATAAACTGTAGAAAAGTGTACAATTTTTTCACCTTTTATAGACCAATATTTCTACTAGAATGAGACATGCAACCATTATTGTATAAAGATAATTGTCCAAAAGTATGTATAATGTACGTTAAAATATTTATAATTAACTTTTACAATAGTCAACATTTTTTATATTGTGATACTCGATAGAAACCTCATTAAATGCAATAAAGGTTGTTATTTATACGGCAATTCAAATAACGATTTCATATTTTTTTATCCTTTGACGATGTCTCAGGGAAGAAATTCAATCCGATTCACCACACAATAGATAGCGGGAAGAAAAAGGGCCCCAACAGTGTAAACTGATATGATAGGATGGAAAGACATAAATGTCATTAACGGTCGTAAAAAAGTATTTTTTGAGGTATTAATTGATCCCCTCTCACTTTTTCGTGCCATGTGTAGTATTACACCTGAGCTTTTCTATCTTATCCACCTCCATCCATCTATTTATGGCTGTAGCTGGAGGCACTTATATATCAGTAGAGAGTCCAGGAAAAGATCTTACCATAAAAAATCAGCTCTGCATCTGATCTCCCTCCGTTTACAGCTAAACGATAATAATAAAGTTAACATCCCGCCATTTACTTGGACAAAAGGAATTCCACTGTGATTTCGAGAGAAACGCCAGAAAGAAGATATTTTTCCACCGTCATTATTATTACCACTCATATCATTTCAGAGAGATTTTCAATGTCCATTTCACTCTTTCAGAAGAAAAGTATTCTGCTCCCTCCGCACAAAAGCTTAATGAGGCTATTTTAATCGTCAAAAAATATTTATTTATTCTCATTGGAATAGGCAATAAAAGACAGTTTGTATCCCGAAGGTAAAAAACCTCCAGAAAGGGATTGAGAGAAAATCCAACTTGTAAGGATTTCCCTGTCATTTCATGAAGGTGTATGTAGAAAACTGATTAGTCTTACGCAAGTGCGCACACACGCAACGCACGCACTTGTTGGTTTCTGGTATGCCACCCAAAATGTCAAAATGAAAGAGTTTCAGCATTTCTCCCTTTCCTCTCTCAACAAACCTACAATCTAAAGCTCATTTGGTGTAGAGGATTTTTTACACAACTCATTTGTCCATTTTCATCATCCCTCCAATAATCCACCCGGGCAAACCCATCAACATCAAAACCCATCAGGTTCATAAAAGAATTTATTCTTTTTCAAGATATTTCCATTCCACAATGGGAGTGGGCCTTACATATATGCATGGCTTTACTTCGATATATTTTTGGCCCTTTGACCTGAGAGTTTAAGAGAAGAGCCTTCGTACAAATCCTCCTCACCCTTCCCTTATTGAGAAAAATTCTTTGTTTGTAAATGGAAGTGATCATAATCTTCTTCCTTTTCGTTCTCTGAGATGCCTGGAGTAAAAAGAAGACTGCTGGACAAAAGGGATGAATAAATCTTAAGGGCTCATGAAAAAAAAGTATTTTTCTCCAGAACAAAATAATAATATTCAGTTAAGGCTAGTCAACCTCTCAACAAGAAGTTTATAGGCAGATGGTAGAAAAATACAAGTGACAGTTTTTTTAGGAAATAATAAAAAGACATGGAATGGTCATGCTTGGTCATGACTATGGGGAACCCCAGCTGTGCCTTCATCTTTTCTTGATGTAATGCATTCAATTCAAACATGCATTATTTCCTTACAAGATGTTTTCAAATGAGAATGGAAATATTTTTTGTGCAGATGAGGACGACGAGCTAACAATCAAGCTATTATTGTAGTCAACCACACGTAAAACTAGAAATTGATCATAATCTTCTTCCTTTTCGTTCTCTGAGATGCCTGGAGTAAAAAGAAGACTGCTGGACAAAAGGGATGAATAAATCTTAAGGGCTCATGAAAAAAAGTATTTTTCTCCAGAATAAAATAATAATACATATTCAGTTAAGGCTAGTCAACCTCTCAACAAGAAGTTTATAGGCAGATGGTAGAAAAATACAAGTGACAGTTTTTTTTAGGAAATAATAAAAAGACATGGAATGGTCATGCTTGGTCATGGGGAACCCCAGCTGTGCCTTCATCTTTTCTTGATGTAATGCATTCAATTCAAACATGCATTATTTCCTTAGATGTTTTCAAATGAGAATGGAAATATTTTTTGTGCAGATGAGGACGACGAGCTAACAATCAAGCTATTATTGTAGTCAACCACACGTAAAACTAGAAATTAAATATTTTTCAGGTTGGATAGAATGCCTTTAAAAACTAACAAAAGAGGAACATCTGCTGGAGGACTTGGACTGACCTGGACAGCCAGCTCAAGTGCTCCATCATTGGAAGAAGGACAATAGATGAGTGATGCTGTGATCTCCACGACTGGAATGGCAATGCAAGTCATTTAAGAAAAAGAATTGATTTGGAGAAGAGTCGGAAAAGCTGTCACTATTTAATTCTGACTTGTAATATCCAATTGAATCATAAGAAAGGATTTGAGATTTGAACTGAAATAATTTATATTCAATTCATATAATCCAAGTGGTCAAGTGTTTGGGTGATTAATCTCATCATTTGCATGCCTCAGTTACTCATATCACTCAAGTATGAAATGTTATTTGATGGATCGATAGTTACAAGTTATGTTGGATGAAGTCGTTAATTCCGAATTTATAATTTGAACCCCGATGTTTGCATCCAAATGTCATGCAACTCAGTAATATGATGACGGTAATCAAGTAAGATTCACTAAAGGGCAAAATGAGACGTATAAAAAGCTATGAGATAACTTGAAAGGCTCTCATCTGCCCTCTATACTTTTTTATTTAATGCATTTAGAGAAACAGCCCGAGGCACTTTTCACCTCGAGTAGAATATTTCGTCTGTGCACATTATTGTTCCGTAAGATGGGCATTCGCAACGGTTCCTTACATTTTACATGAAAAAATGTTCATATTTGATATCCAAGCAACTTATGCCGCCACATCTGCATGATTTAGATTTTACTAAATGGAGCTATTTACTAGCTGAATGAAATCAATGCGTAATATCGTGTTAAAAATTAGACGAATGGACGTGCGAGAAATGTACGATATGATAAAAGTTATCACGCTATCTAAATGGCTCAGTTAAATCCTAACTACCAACCTAACCAATACGAACCTCAGTACCAGCCCAATTTTCCGTCGCAAAATCAACCTCAATACTCGCCGAGTTATAATAATAATCAGGGCCAGTCTCAGTATCCACCGCAAAATCAGAATCAGTCCCAGTATCCACCGCAAAATCAGAACCAGTCTCAGTATCCGCCACCAAATCAGTACGAGTCCGACCCCCGGCGCAGCTTAGGAAACAACAGCGGAAAACATCCTCAGTTTTCGGAGCCGCCATCCAGCGACTCAACTACTGTCGCTGACCCATTTGCTGAAGAACGGGCGAGGAGGATCTCAAATCGTACCCCCGGCGCAGCTTTGGAAACAACAGCGGAAAACATCCTCAGTTTTCGGAGCCGCCATCCAGCGACTCAACTACTGTCGCTGACCCATTTGCTGAAGAACGGGCGAGGAGGATCTCAAATCGCTATAGATCAATTATCCTTCCAGAGTACAAACCTCCTTGTCGAAAATGTTGTGCAGCATGTATCCTTCTATTAATCGTGGTTCCAATTAGGATAATTGTATGAAAATAATTTATACCTTTACCAAATCTTAAATTAAAATTAACTTGCAATTATTCACCAGGAACTGATACTCATCAGTTGGATGTGGGCATATTCAAGTATTACGAATACGAATCCACCGTTACTGACAGGCGTAGTAGCAAGTTTAAATGTTGTCCAAAAATACCCCATCAAGGAAGAAGACCAACTTGAACTTGTAGGGGAGCAGATTGACTACGTTTTCATCCCATGTATGCAACATATAGTTAACAAATAAAATTATTAAATCCTTTATACCAAAAACGAACTCGATTTAATACATTCTTTTCCAGGGCCACTACCATCACCACTCTTTTACTATTCTGTAATAGGCGCATTCTTCGTAGAAGCCCTTACATGTATAATTTGCGGAATTTTATTGCTGCTCTATAAAAGGGTAAGCTACTTGTTGAATTCAAATTAGCAAAGGTTTAAAATGTTAATGAACTTTAATTTTATTAGATTAAAAAACTAAAGGTGATCGTAATAGTATGGATAATCATCGAAACTGTCGCGCTCATCATCTACTGCTACGGTTTATCGCAGTTCGTCTTTGAAGACGAGTATGAAACAATATACTGGGTGGATGTTGTATTTACCATCGTAATAATAATTCTCCTTGTAATCTGTGTGAATATGTTGGGCTCCCTTTCGAAACAAGGATATAAGGCTTTTGGACAACAACCTAATCTACTTGGTTCGGATATTGATATGAACGCGCTGGACAAAGCGTTTCGCAGGGCAGAAGCTGAAGGAGCAAGCGATTACGCCCAATATGCTAGTCAAAATCCGAGTCAATTTTCTAGTCAAAATCCGAGCTACATGAATCTTCGGTTTCCTGATAGTTCAACTCCGTATACAAGTCAAGAGCTTATTCTTCATCCAGCCGGATTTGGAAAGGATAGTCGTCTCATCGTCCAGTTTGATTTGTCCAATTTTAAGGAATTACTTCAAGGACTGCAAGGACCAGTTAGGCCTGTTCCGCAAAAAGAAGCCAAAGCTATTGAACCAGCTCCTGCTGATGCCAAAAAAGGTGATACACAATACATCCCTATTCCTGTTGGTACTCCAGGTGCCCCAGCGGATCCCGGTCGTGTTGAGTACCATTATAATAAAGAGGTTGTTCACGATATGCAAACTAAAGAAGCCGGTGGTGGTGGCCAAACCACGGTTGTCGTCAATGATAAGCGAAAAAAGAAGAAAAAGAAGAAGGACAAGAAGAAGAAAAAGAAGAAGGGCAAAAAGAAGAAGAAGAAGAAGGGAAAGAAGTCAAAGAAGTGAAAGTGAAGTGCTTAAATTTTATACTCTATATTATTTACGACCATCATAAAATGTGTGCTGTTGAGTAATTTACATTTTATGGTTTTATTTCCTGTGAAAATAATTTAACTTTTCCTTTCCCCATCTATGTATGTGTGTCGGGGAAAATAAAAATGTGAAAAAAGGTAGTTGAATAACTCGGTTTTTTCTTTTGTCGACACTCGACACGCCTAATTTGTTATTCATCGATATCTACACAAAAGTTCTCGGAGAGAGCAGAGTACACTTCCCTTTTCTCTTCCTCTGCCATGTCATGCTTGTGATTATGTTGATTGAGTTAGTTCCATCCGAAAATAAAAGTGTGGAGAGAGAAGAGAGAGCACTTCCTCCCTTTTTTCTTCTCGTATCCGATCATGACATGGGCTAGGCTAGAGAGATACAACCACATTCACAAAGATTTCCTTTTCCCCTTCCGCTTGTAACTTTCACCCTGGCATATCCAATCCTATTACCTCCACCCCAGTGGATGAATAATCCCTTCATGTTTACTTTTCACGCTTCTTCCCTCTCCCTTTAAATAAGATCGTTTCACTTTGCCCATAATCGTAGGCCAAAGTTATCATTTGTATTGGACTGTGAGAATGCATTTATTGCTGGCGAAAAAAGGCCCAAAGGAAGCATCAATAGCTTTTGCTATTACTTAAGCAAATCATTTCTAATACTAATAATAATGAGGATGATGAGTAATCCGATATCGTCAGTTTTGTTAGCACTTATCAATTCCAAGGGTTGTGGTCTAAGCAATAAAATGAGATATGATCCATGACGCACTTTAAAAAATATTTCTACTCCCTCGTCTCCCATCCTAATAATTATGATAATGTGTGTAAACGGAAGAAAATAAAATTATAGGATGAAATGGGATTGTGAGCCTTGAGGAGGATGCTTTTGTTTTTAATGTTTGAAATAAAATATATCTCTTGAAGCATTTTTTGGTTCTTATCTTAATTCATTTTTGAGTTGTATGAAATGATAGTAGAGTAACCAACTCCCATTTTAAGCTTATCCCATTCCAAAATCAGAAATAAATTGCAGGGGAAGAAGGCAGGAAAACTATTAAAAGAGAAGAGGACAAGTGAAATTGTAAAATGGGAAGGAGCTCAGTCCAAATCTCATTTCTAGAATGGAACCAATTCCGTTAAGTAAACGAGACGTGTTCACAGCTTACGCTCACAAATCATCCAGAAATGACTCTATTTAAAGTCGTATTTTCGGGGAGAACTGGGAACAGCTCCAATCTATGATGTCAACATTGAGATGATTCAGTGGCTGGGCCGAGACGGGACAAGGAAGTTGAAATGGCGATTTGCCACAGTTTATTTCCCCTTCCGAGAGAGAGAAGGAGAGACAAACAAGCCGAGATTTTTCCCTTGCTGATGATCTGTAACAAATGTGAAATGAATGCTAGGCCGTGTGCAAACCATAAAGTAGCTGTTTCATTCACATCACTCATGCCATATAGTTGGGACACTTTTGTAAAGAGATTTGTCGTGGAAGACTTGTTGAAGCATTTCATTTTATTAGTGTTTCCCATGAAGGGAAGGAAGGTGATAGGAGACTAATCGATTTATGTTTCAGGCAAGATAGAGTGTGACATTTCCCTTTGGAATGGAAGTCCTCCGGGAATTAGTCTTGGGATGATATAAGCTAACTATCTGATTTTCGATAAAGTCAACGTGTAGTTGAGTGGAAGGGAGGGAAAATTGTGGGAAATCTAGAAAGCAGGTTTCCTACTATCTGTTGATGGATGAGTATGATCATGTCTTAAGAGTTAATTTAAGTTTTGATGGGAATGGAGACAAGTTGCTGGAGGATAAATGGATGAAATGTGTGGTAATATGAATGACTGAATTTAGATATGGATACAATTTTAATCGAAAAAACGAGATCAGTTGTGCGAAGAAAGTTATAAATTTTATTTGCTTTGGATTTTTACTTATAGGATGTACAAGTGCTTGTGGGAAAATATCAGTTTTCTATTTTGTGACTTGCGTTTAGTA
Organism: Rambutsinella grinnellia; assembly: GCA_027743725.1. Lineage (NCBI taxonomy): Eukaryota > Metazoa > Arthropoda > Collembola > Entomobryomorpha > Entomobryidae > Rambutsinella > Rambutsinella grinnellia. The sequence continues at coordinate 3,271 of JAHZMU010000585.1, read as the reverse complement.
TGACTACACTTTACTTATTAAAATTGACACTATTTTGATGACTAGATGGAGTCGGATAGGTAATTCCCAAAGGGGGTCTTGCTTTATCGGCGGGATTTCCACCCCCGCTTCCAGATGAAGGGGAGGAAAGGGGTGAAAGTGGATGAGAAGAGCCTGGCGGTGGGGGCAATCTGGGAAAAGGTGTGGGATTATTACTTCCGCCTGATGATGATCCGTGTGGAGGAGTCCCAGGTGGATTCTGTGCTTCGAAAGCTGCCATTATTGCTGATGAAGGGACGGGTATTCCTGCACTCTTTCCACCCCCACCCCCACTTGGTGTTGGGCCGTCTGAAGACTTTCCTGTAATCAAGAGTTTCTCGGATGAGAGTATATCAGATGGCCGATTATTTTTCATCAGTCTCCCCCGTCAACTTTCCACTAATTGGACTGCCACTGAGAAAACGATCGTGACGGGAAATGTAGCTTTCACTGTCACTCCCCCCACTTAAGGAGGAGCAGCGCTCCCTCCCTACATCCAATTCTCCTTTGGAGTCTTCACAATCTGATAATGTTCCGCTGTCTGAATTTAATTCTGATTTTGTGACAAGTGATGATCCACCTGGGCCCAAGCTCCGGTGCAGATGGTGATGGGGAAACTCTAACGGGGTTGAGGAATTTAATTGTTGATTTAATTGGTGGTGTGCACTTATTGCTAACTTTGCATTTGCTGCTGCAGATGAGATACTTCCATACGGATGGAATCTTCCAGGAGGTCCTCCTTGTCCAGATCCCGGGGGTCCACTACCCAAAAGAGTCAGAGAGCTTGAAGGGTGATGGGGGTGATGATGAGCCATGATCGAAGTTAAATTGGCGTACATTGCAGCAGGTGTAACAGCAGATGTGGCTGAGGATGATGATGATGTTTGCTGACTTTTTGATGATGGATGACCTCCACCACCTCCTCCACTAGGTGGGATAACACTTGCAGGTGGAACCGCAACACCCGCACCACCCCCATGCCTCGTAAAACTACTAAAGTCCCGGAAATGCCTTTGCTGCTGCTCCAGAAATTCTTCCGGAGTTTGAATCCCCTGCTTAACATCAGGCATTGTAGGAGCCAACTGTTGTTGACTGATTAGGTCACTAATTGACATTAAACCTGACTGTGAGTAAGGAGCCAAAGTAAATGTTTCCATTGTTGGGGCACTCTGAGTCTCAATCAACTTCACACCTCCAAACTCCCCCTCTAAAGTAATAACTTACACTGTCCAAAGCTCACACAAAAATCACTTTTCTCAACTTCCCTGCTAATCTCCTAACAAAATTGTATCTGACAAAAGTAATCCTTTCACATCCACACCCACTCGCTCTTTACAAACTTTCCAAAATGCCACAACACACTTTTTTATTACATTAGCGCAGCTCACTTGGAGCCAGAGTAAGCTCAGCCTGTGGAGTGAACCCGACCCAGAAACAGTTTTTCCCTTGTCTACACACACCACACCGTGTTATACTAGGAGAGCCAAGAAAATCCCTGGTTTTAGTTTGGGGATGGCTTTCCAACCACAACCCACCAATTACAGTCAAGTCTTCTCCGAAAAAAGGTTCACTTGTTCTCCTGATAATGGCGAGGGGTTAAGGAAAGAGCTTCTCTTAGCTCAACAAAGTCAAGTAGTTAGTATTGCACTCACTCGTTTCCCTCTGATTGATTCTCATAAACTTTATATTCACTTTTTTATCCTCTTTCAGAGAGAAACTTGTCGGGATTTTGTCTGAAACGTTAGCAGAATCTAAACCAGCTAAATCACTTTATTCCACCCCTTATTCCAACTGACTTGAAGGGGCAGAGAATAGCAGTTTATTTTGTTGGCTTTGGCTGTTGCAAGTGCAAACAAGAGATAAGATCCATAAAGTGGGCTTACTCTTAAGTAACCACTGTAGTCATCTTTAATTCATCTTTAATGATCCTAAGATCTTGTGGTTTTCTCTCCCTCGGCTCGTTTCGGTCGCGTGAACCGAGAATAATTCTGTTAGCGGATGTGATGAGGATGAACAATGAACAAGGAGGGAAGTGAAATTGCCTTGTTGTTTGTAAATGTCTCAGAAGCAAACACAAAAACCGCACACGACACAACTAATTAGCGAGATTAAGTTGGGGGAGAGTTATCATTTAATTTTCTTTTTCCCGAATTAATTTATCTCTCTTTCCTTCCCATTAACTATTTCATTTTAGAATTAAGCTCAAACCTAATTTTCGAAGGAACATATAATTTTGCTTAGATAAAAATTAGCAGACCAAATCCATTTGGACTTTAGTCAAATAATATCCTTTCATTCCAACAACTCTCCATCAACTATTTGGAAGAGAAGAAAGGAACTAGTTTATATAACACTTGCTCAAAAAAGCTTCCAACTTTGCACTTGCCTTTCCCCAAAACAAGTGTTCATTGTCAACTCTCCTTCAACTATTTGGAAGAGAAGAAAGGAACTAGTTTATATAACACTTGCTCAAAAAAGCTTCCAACTTTGCACTTGCCTTTCCCCAAAACAAGTGTTCATTGAACAGCGAAAAAAATCATCTCATACAATGGAAATGAAGGAAGCCCATTTAAAAGTAATTTGGATAGTGACGGGACACTTGTCTCATGTTTTTATCCATTTAAAGGATATTCTCTCTCGTATCGGATAGCAATCGCAAATAATAATAAACAGGGGAGAATTAAGAATCCATATGTCATCTTTAAAGACACACATGCTACCTCTGATTTTTTTCTCGATGTAGAGAAACAAATGTATGGTCATGGTAAATTCACCGTATGGCACTTGCCAGAATTGTTTGGTGAAAATCTCTACCCAAATGGTCCAAGGGACTCATCTAAATCCAATGAAAAGCTAACCAGACTCTAATCAATGGGGACAAGTGTAAAAAACGCATTGTGAAAATCCTATTCGCCTCTTTTGTCAAAGCTCATGAACAAATGGATAAAGGGACCCTACAGGGATATGGAAATAGTGCCATATGGCTCGAGTACGTACCTCATCCTTGAACTGTATGGTCTAGGGAGTATTATGCTCATGATTAACATGCGGTAAAGGATCTTCTTCGAAAAAAATAAGGGATGGATTTTAATTTGGATTGAGCCGGCTATTGACAGTATGAAAAACTAGGTTCGGGTTTTTGCACATCTGCTATTGGTTTTGGAATTAAACATATGTACTTTTCCATAAATGTGCTTACTTTACGAAAACTATTACGTGATGGAAGGTGATGGGTTGATGATTGTAATAAAGC
>JAHZMU010000584.1:0-17708 GCA_027743725.1 Rambutsinella grinnellia | reverse complement strand
AGTAAGCAGGATGGAGTTGTTGCAGAGACTTTGGTTCATTACACTTCCAACTTCGCCAAAAGCGGGTATGACAATATAATAATTAATAGGAGTGTGCGTACGCTTTTTTAAAACGTTCATGTTTTAGTGAAGCTATTGATGTTATGTACAGTAACACAGGTAGCATCAAACGTATTAGCACTAGTCATGCTTGTGTGTAATTAAGTGCACACGATGTAACTGTTTAATTTGATGGCTGAAAGGGTTAATTTTTGCTAAATCATGTTATTAGTTTAGTACCTAAAGTTGAAAAACAGGTAAAAGGTTGAGTTTCATATAAACCGGATGATTGATTATCCTTTCTAGAATGTTTCCCAGTTTTGAGCTAAAGGTATAATCATATTAATTGTTTTTAGTAATTTTTTCGAAATAACACCCTTCATTCTGTTGAATAATGGCGAGAAAATATTATTTTTAGGAATCACAAACGCCATTTTAAGATAAAGAAAGTGAAAGTTGCATTTCACTTTCACCGGGGACATTTCTTCGTTTCTTACAATTAGCTAGGTCCTCAGGATTTGTTTTGCATATTTAATCAAACACGCCTTAGCTTGTGACTATTTCAATATTTATGCCAATTAGGGTTTGTTAGCTACAATGTTAGAACTGGTTCTCCTTAACGTAGAGATATATTCATTTTGCTAATGCAGTCCTCCTACATTTTGATAAAGATTTCACTAGTTTTACTCTTTATACATACTGTTAGATGAGTGCAATACCACAGAAGCATTTTCAATAGTAAAATAAATTCTTGGAGTGTACTGAAAAAGTTATTGGGCTTTCTTTCACCTCCGGAATATTACACGGCATACATTACGACATTCTCTTCTTTACGTATTAATTTATGTAGATTTTACTCAGGCATACTGAGGACCACATATGAGTGCCAGCAGGAATAATCTAATCATCTCTTTCAGAATACATGAGTGACTTTGTAAAAACAGCAGCTCGACATTTATTTGATAACTGTAAAGCGGTCCTTTTCTCTAAGCAGGGAAGTCTGAGAATAAAGGCATAATATACCATATACAGGCATTTAGCTGAAGATTCTTTATGTGCAATTTATCTTTCCGAGGAGACGGCATAAATGGTTTATAAATGTGCTTTTGGTGGTAGACTAATATGCAAGTTTATGTAAATCTTTTTTTTTCGCAGGGACCCCAACGTGAATGAACCACCGATGATTGTTGAGCTTAGCAGGAAACCAAGATGTGGCAATAATGGGATCTGGTGGAAGCTCAGGCAAGTTTGAAAAGTTGTGCATTAATGGATTATGCGTAGCATATCCGATAAAGCAAACGCAGGATAATGCGTCAAACAGATGGGTTTTAATATTTCTCTTTTTTCCTTTTTCTTTTCGGGAATTTGTTGTCATTATTATCCATCTGGTGTCAACATATTGACCTCGTCATGATATCATCGTAATTCGTAAATCTTCTCAACTACCCCAACGTAACATGATGGGAAAGTAGGAGGAAGCGGANGATAAAGCAAACGCAGGATAATGCGTCAAGCAGATGGGTTTTAATATTTTTCTTTTTTCCCTTTCTTTTTTCGGGAATTTGTTGTCATTATTATCCATCTGGTGTCAACAATTGACCTCGTCATGATATCATCGTAATTCGTAAATCTTCTCAACTACCCCAACGTAACATGGTGGGAAAGTAGGAGGAAGCGGAAGCTCTCGGGAGAGACTTCGCCTCCGTTCTCTTCACTGGGACCTTTACGAGCCCGGATCTCAGACTTATATGGAGCTTGGGACGAAACCGAAGATCCGCCACCATTATCGCAGTCATAAAATGGCCCTTTGGCTTAATTTAATACCACAGATTCATCTACCCGGTGGATCCGACGTTAGCTTGGCTCATCACGCTTTCCAAGACGATAATCCGAATTTATACGTTGGTAAGGAAAGACAAGTCGAGTTATCATTATACATTTATGCAGATAATGCAGATGTCTTATGTTAAAGGAAGAGTGAAAGTGTGACGATGGATGTATTATACATTATCATTTACACGTTTCTGTCAGACTTGTCACGTATGCATTTAAATGTCACTTGTATCAGTTTCTAAAAGAAACTTTCCTTTCCAAATTCACTCTCAATTATACTTAACTTTATAGTAGTGGACAAGTCGTTCTTTTGTTATGCGAAGAGCAAATCAGAAAATTGCAAAAGGTTATAGTGCTTCCTTTACAATTCAGAATAGAAGCTATTGAAGCCATCTCATCTAATACAATGATACTTGACTAACTTGTTCAGTGCGGCAGTAGACTAGAAAAAAGGATTTGATGGAGTAAAATGGAAAGCTCATTCTTGATTGACTAAACAAACGACAAATAACCGTTACAAAATAGTCTTTTTTCGCTCTCTCGCTCCATTCTCTTTGTAGAATGACTGCTCCAAAAGATGTTTCAGAAGAAAGACAAAAAAAATCGCTGCGGTCTTCTCTTCTACTCAGTGTCCATGTTGCTTTTCTCGTAAAGTGTACTTTGATCCAGTGTTGAGGAGAGAGAGAGAAAAGTCAACGTTAAAATACTGACCTTTTATTTATTTTAGGAAACAAGAGTTCTAACAAGATTACGTGAAAGCAAGGCTTAGAAATGATGTCGAATTCATTTTCGCCAGCCTTTTCCTCTGTTCCGTATAAGCAAACTTTATCTTTCTGTCTCCTTCTATTTTTCTTTATTTTTAGGACCCGTACGTCCTCTACTCCCGTATACATTAGGCGATCCAATTCCTGGTTTCGGTTTAGCTCCAGGAGTGGGAATTGTCGTGAGTGGGAATAACAACGGCACGGGTATTGGTGGGCAGCAGCAAACTGCATCCCCAGGGAATACGTTGACAACTACCGAGTGTCTTGAATCCACAGAACCTCCACTGACTCAGGGCACCAGGCATAGTGTTCGGTAAAGAAAAAAAATGTTTAGTTTTTTCTCCTCATTTCCACTCCAACATGTATGCTTACATTCACATTAGAGAGAAGCCTTGTTGTTTCCTATCCTTTTCCTTCCTTTCTCTCTGCACGCACATATAATTCAATGACGTGCTTTTATAATGGGGATTCATTTTCCCCTTTAGGAGTATCTAGAGAAGCGAGACATCTCCAAACTAGGAAGTATTTTAAACAAGACGTGGCATAGATAAATAGTGGGTATTTTTCCAAGATAGTGTTACACTCCTCTTGTATTTGTAAGTGCATTCTGGCGAGAAGATGAAAGCATGTGGACGAAAGTAAAAGATTTCAAGGGACTGGACCATAAGAGCTGAGGTCTTGTGAAAACCTCATTGCTTTTAAAGTAGTGCGCTCTGTTTTCTTACCTATTTGACCACCATGTTTCTTAACAGATAGCTCCCCTTGAGAATATCCAGGTACATTATATTTTACTCAACTCTGTTCAGCACAAGATAAGTAGTAATTTTTCCAGAGTGGATTGTATGAAATGAGAGCAACTGCTAAATGATGATAAAACAAGGGAGTCTAAAATTGGTCTTTAGATTTTTCCATTAACTTTTGACTTTGCTAAATATTTTATTAATGATTTCTATAACAAATACTAGAAAGGTAGGATTCGTTGTCTACCATCTCGATATCTCATTGCACCCCTCACTTTTGTAGATCCAAATCAATTTCTTGGTGTCCTTTCCTCCCGTGATTATGAGAAGTGAAGGAAAAGATTTTCTTGTCTTTCGCAAAGCTTACGTTTTAACAAGAAGGAAAACGTGACGTGAGTTCGCTTTTGTCTCTTATCGCATAAAATAGAAAGGTTTGTTTGCTCCCCTCACTTTTGTAGATCCAAATCAATTTCTCGGTGTCCTTTCCTCCTAGGATGTGATTATGAGAAGTGAAGGAAAAGATTTTCTTGTCTTTCGCAAAGCTTACGTTTTAACAAGAAGGAAAACGTGACGTGAGTTCGCTTTTGTCTCTTATCGCATAAAGTGGAAAGGTTTGAGATTTTCGTCGAATGCATTAACACTTCTGCGTTACGGCAAGAATCGGGAAGCAAAAAATCATAAGGATGGAGAAGGAAAAGTGCTAGGAAATGTCGTCGTTCTTAAAAAGGAAATTACGAGACAGGCCAGGTAACATCGGTTTAGGACAATTCATAAACATAATGAAGCGATCGAAGGGGTTTAGTGACTGAAATGACCATGGAACATGATGAGTCTCTTTTTAAGCTATAAGCTTCAATAAGAATCGTAATCCTTTCCTTAATAATAATCCATTTATTACTTAAGCTCCAGACGGGGCTTTGTCTCGTCAGGGAATATAATATTACTATTTACCTTGCTTTCCACTGTACATCCTTGCCCATTTATGTAATTGCTATCTTGTTACATGTACACAGCCTTTTTCTCACAAAAAAAACGACATTAATTTTACCTAATGTGTTTTGTTTTGTCCTTTATTTTAGTATTGATTCGAACGAAGTAGAAGTGGAAATTCGCGGAAGTGGAGGTCATAGCCTTTTTTCTCACAAAAAAACGACATTAATTTTACCTAATGTGTTTTGTTTTGTCCTTTATTTTAGTATTGATTCGAACGAAGTAGAAGTGGAAATTCGGGGAAGTGGAGGTGAGCCAGGTGCGCCACTCTCGAGCTCACCAAACGCTGGGGGGATAGCTGGTTTGTGGTTTAGCCAATGGGGAATACGACTACACGACAGCATTGACAGTAACTCTCACTGTGGGAGTTTGCCTCATCCTCCTGAATCTCGTTGTTTTCTCCGCAATTATGTGTCACCGAAAAAGAGGTTTTAATATCCCTGTCAATCTGGTTGACAACGGGAGCCGACGAAGTAGCCACAGCGGTGGTACACCTCAAAAGTCAACGTATCCGGTAAGAACAAAAATGTGACAAAAGCAAAACTCGTCAGCTTGTAGCATATCCATAAAACTCCTTCATGAAATGTACTATTCGCATTCACACATGATCTAATAATTTATGAAACAAAGAAAAATTATTATCAAAGGGCGATCGTGCTGTGCCAATGAGAAGAGTGAACGTAATTATGTAATGATTTTCTTATAACTTATATATTATACGTGTGCGCTATCACTCTATTCGTTTCTCAAGTCATGCAATGTCATATTATTACTTTGGAATTAGTGTGATTGAGGGAAAACTTGTGGAAATTATATAGATTCTGGTGTAAAGGATTAATATGACACGAACAATGAACTAAATTATCAAAAGCAAAACTCGTCAGCTTGTAGCATATCCATAAAACTCCTTCATGAAATGTACTATTCGCATTCACACATGATCTAATAATTTATGAAACAAAGAAAAATTATTATCAAAGTGCGATCGTGCTGTGCCAATGAGAAAAGTGAACGTAATTATTTATGTAATGATTTTCTTATAACTTATAAATTATACATGTGCGCTATCACTCTATTCGTTTCTCAAGTCATGCAATGTCGTATTATTACTTTGGAATTAGTGTGATTGAGGGAAAACTTGTGGAAATTATATAGATTCTGGTGTAAAGGATTAATATGACACGAACAATGAACTAAATTATTTAATACCGACTGTCTGGCACGTACGTTCCTCCGTCTGTGGAACTAACCTGTTTGCCGTCATTTTCTCTGTTCATTTTCCATATTTCCTGACTACTGCTGTTTCCACCCATTTGTTCTTCTATATAAACTTCTCTTTCGATAACCTAATCGTATATTATGACTATGGCTATTAGGACGAATATAAATGGAGTCCCTGCTGTTCTTCTTCGATGAACCCTGCCGAATTTCACAATACACAAATCTACAGCGGAGGAAGTGAGTCAATAGCGATGAATCAATTCCCCGTCGGAATCCCTCCTGCCAGAGAGCACACCCTAATGGCATCAACTAATAGTGGCGGTGCAAACGCCACAACAACCACTGTTGAATGTAACTCGCCATCAGCAACTTTAATGAGATCACCGAGATCCTCATCTCCATTAGTAGGGATTGGGAGCCCTGCCTCGTTACAACGTAATCCCCATGTCCATCATCGTCAGCATCATCCGTCATGTCACAGTTTGCAACTACCACCTCCACCACCCTCCGCATCCCAACAGCAACTCTACGGAGGGAATGGGGGAGGCTATGGAACACTCAAGAAGAGCCACCTCCAAGCCCAACAACAGCACCAGATGCATCAGCAATCACCGCAACAAATGCCCATGGCAATTCCTGACTTTATCCAGAATGCGTACCCCAACTCCAATCCACCCAGTTGCATGAGCGATGAGTATTTGAACGACATTGACGATGGAATCCCTGAGAGTGCTATTCGGCTTTATATGAACCAAGTGGCAGGTACGTCGTCTTTCTCTCATAAACTTTAAACTTTTAGAGTAGCTCCGCGATTGTAAATAACTCTAATTCCATTTTAACCATTTTTCTCTCTCTGGTGAAAGGAACTAATTGCAAGGTCGCGCCATTTTTTATTAGAGTGGGATTGTGCTTATGTATTCATGAAGTGGGAGTGGGAGTGAATGAAGAAAATGTCAAAGGAGCATTATTACATTAAACTTTCCTTTACCTATGGTCTGGTCTAGGAATGGACTTCTTTTTCACGAATATGTAGCAAGTTGAGTAGCGCCTTGAGCGTGGCTTTCATTAGTTTCAAGTCCCCGTGAGCTTTTTAGTTTTGCGGTTGTGAGAAAGAACCCTGAGAAAGAGTAGTAAACGCTTTCGTTATTTTGGCACGTGGGCTACAAAAACCTAGTCTCATTATAATGGCATAGTGGCCCTTAGCTCTGTGATGGGAAGCGCGCATTTAGATACACAGATAGAAATTGGGCGAGATATATATTATCAGGAGAGTGAATGCATCAGGCATACTAAAGAGTCTGAGAAATGAAAGTCGAAAATCTGAACAGGAAATGGACTTCATGCACACTTACACCGTACATACCCATAGCCAGTAGTTGTGTATGCGGAGACTTGAGAAAAACGTCTGAGAAAGTGAAAAATACAGACAGGAACTAGGAAGATAAATTGTTAGGCTTGTCTGACCACATTGTGAAGGAACATATTTTATAGTTTCCTCCTCCCCGTCTCCTGGCATGGCGTCTCTGATCACTTGAACCCTTATCGGGTATCAATAATCCCAGAGTCCAGAGAGGGTTGGACTATAAACCGTGTAAAATATTATGCATGCAAAGTATAGAATTGATGTATTCAGCTATAAACTTACTTAGCCAAAAGAGTGAATAATGACATGACAGAGTTGTGATTTCACTGTATTAACTTTGGCTTTATAGGTGAGAACCTCGACACGTCAGATTCGTTGCGACCCTCAACCATAAGTTCGTGCTCGAATACCAGTCCAGGTGGAGGAGGTTGTGGTATGATTGGGGGTAACCCGGGCACTGCTAGTAGTACAAGCTCAAGTACGTGTACTACAGCCACCAATACAAACACCAGTAATGTTTCTTCCTCAACTAACCCAGCTGGTGCGGCAAGTAACCCAAGCCCTAGTAGCGGAAACACCTCTCTCGTTGGAGTTCTCAAGAGGCACACAACACCAAATTCTACGGTCAAGAAGCGCGTTCAAATCCAGGAAATTTCAGTTTGAATAGATTTTTCCGAATCTGGCCCTTTTCTCTTACTTTCACTTTTTCTATTCTTATGAATTCAAATGTACCTAGAAAAAGTAGGGGATAAAAAGAAAGTGGTAAGGGTTATATGTAAAAGTACTCGGATATACTTTATGTGTTTAATGCTACTTACTACCTACATAGTTAAGTACATTTTACCCCACCGACGCTTCCCTTCTCCTCCCTGATGCTGACAACTTCTGGGTCAAAAGGGAATGGCAAAGAAAAAGTATTGTTGGGAGAAGAAAAGAAGAACAAGTTTTGTTGGAAAGAACTACTTTGTTCCTTGCCCGTTTCTCTCGTTTTCGACTGGAACTAAAATAACGACTCGTGTAATCATATGTAAAGTGTGTGCACACATGAATGTCTTCGTTCGTGAACTGTGAATACTCAAGAAACTATTTAACCTAACCTCAAGAATAACTTTATTCCCACATATTCGTACCACCTTTAAGGATATATTAAATGGGATTAAGTAGAAATTATATAAATAAGAAGCTACATATTATATGGAACCAATATTACAAAATCCTAGCGAAATGTGTGTTAAATTAAGGTAAAAGGATTAGTTGTATGTTTGCTTTTTACTGTGAGATTTTGGATTCCAAGAATACACTTAATTTTATATCTCAATTGTATTAGAACAACTCGTATTTGTGTGTTAAATTAAGGTAAAAGGATTAGTTGTATGTTTGCTTTTTACTGTGAGATTTTGGATTCCAAGAATACACTTAATTTTATATCTCAATTGTATTGAAATAATTCGTATATGATACCCCTTTCTCAAAAAAGTTTTGCCAAAGACTAGACTTTACTTTAGAGTTACAGCTTTCTCTTTCTATATGAAGACGCTATTTGATTAGATAGCTATTTCTAGAATTTTACATTGGAAATTCCAACTTTCCATTTAATTTTGAAATTAGATTGATGGTGACATTTTTTAATTCATCTTTTAAATAAACAGTGTAATTAATATATCAGTGGTGAATATTATATTATCTTTTTACAGCTCGTTTCTACTCATTGGAAAAATTATTGTGGTAAGTAACTGTAAAAGTAGGAAAGTGACTGCTGTGTATCTTCAAACTTTGTACTTAAGATACTTTAAATGTCTTAAACCCAAATAAATCTTAAATCAACTGCTACTTAAAACTACGTATTTTGTAGACTAGAAAGTACCACAAAGTCTATGTGTATATATGTATGTCCATTTATGAAAATTTAAATGTACAATATGAAAAATGTGTTAGAAATAAAACGTTGATTTTGAAACGTCTCATTTAATCATTCCAAGCATATTATCCAACATTCAATGCCACAAAGGCAGAGCAGTGTGTACTGGTATGAAAGCAATTAACACTTTTCGCCTAATTAAATAGCATAATTGATCATATCAAGTGGCTAATTACATTTTAGTATAAACACAAAAATTCACCTCGGGCTCATAGGTCATTATGATTATATTTTAGAGCAAAAAAATCAAAGCTTCCTTCGGCAGGCAAGGGCAGATTGAATTCATTATTAGACTTTGCTGATGTGAAAAGTTTGGTGATGATAAGTCAAAAGCAAACACATAAATAATATTTGGCAAAGATTCCATTCCACCTCATACGGAGAAAGCGATAAAAGTAAATAAAATGAAAAAAGAATCCTGCAGTTCTTGGATATAATATTGTAGCAGGATTGTAGAGCAGGGCTATGTACATGTGCAATTTTTGCCAAAGGATATAAACCAGTCGCCATAAATTTTCATAGAGCATGCTGAACACAAAAAAAGTATCTCTTGTGTACAAATACTTGTCCTTATGCTTATAATAAGTCTATATAAATACCATTTCCAACTGCTTTCGGCAATTCCAGGATAATATTATTTACAAATATCTAAAATAAGCGTTCGTACACAAACGCATAGTACTTGACGCAGATAACAACGTCCTCGCCAACTTGTGGCTTGAGCTTTCCTCTTCTATTTCCATTTTCAACCATTTTCCCTAGTTAGCAATTTCTCACGGATGAATCTACACAAGAAGTAGCTAGCACAAGATTTTATATTGGCACAATAACGTATAACATCTTTCAGCAATTTACGACGTTGATTTGTTAGGAATCCAGCTGCAAGGAAAGGTTATAAAATATATAGAGCTTAAAATATCACGAGTGCATTTTCTATACAATTATTTAGGTAATAGCAGTTCCCTTTCCGCTGGCCCACTTATGATAAAAATAATTTTGATTAGCCATGGCAGTCACTTCCACTCTCCTAATAAACATTACTTTTAATGCGATAAGAAGTGATAATTCAGTCCGAAAGTTGGCCGTGGGCTAAGGAAATGTGGGTTATTGTGATGATTTTTTGATGTTTCCACAAATTGCTATTTCCTTTCCCGTTTCCCTTCTAATCATAAGTAGACTTTCTGATGATTTTTTGATGTTTCCACAAATTGCTATTTCCTTTCCCGTTTCCCTTCTAATCATACGTAGACTTTCACCCAACATATAAGTAGAGGGAAGGAAAACAGATATTTATTTCTAGAAAAGGTTGTATATACTTTGACTCGTTGATGTTAATGCGGGTCTTGAAATGAGAACCCAGCTGAATGCGTATATCCTCCAAATAAAGGTATAAATAAAGCGTGTGAGAGCAACCCAGTCCATTTCATCCGTGAGTGTCGAGAAAGGAGCCTAATATTTTACAAAGTTTTATGTGGCCAGGAGCCATAAAAGGAGATATATTGTTGAGTAAAAGTTCAAAAGAGAAAAGGGAGCCCGTGTTTTTCGTCCTGGATGTGTCGAGGAAGGAGCCTAATATTTTACAAAGTTTTATGTGGCCAGGAGCCATAAAAGGAGATATATTGTTGAGTAAAAGTTCAAAAGAGAAAAGGGAGCCCGTGTTTTTCGTCCTGGACATCTGACCACAGGGTGCGTAACTCATTATTAGTGTAGAACAGCAAAGCAGGGTAAAAAGCCCCTCTGCAAGTTGAAGTTGAAAGATGAAGGAAGAAAGACGCTCCACTGGAAGCGTTTTGTGGTCCTGCATGACTTTCTTGCAAATCTTGGCCACAAAAAGTACACGTTTACATTGGAATGAGAATGTCTTTATGAGACTGATGTGGCGGTAGACTGCAGTGAAACTCATAATGTAAATATGACATGATAATGAAATCTGTTGCGAAACTCTTTAGTAAAAGCTCTTCATTTATTTAACCACTGTAAAATCCCCGTATTGTGTAAAACATAATAAATTATAAATTATTATAAAGATGAATAAGGTAGTTCGTGGGAGGTTCACCACTGGAGAATAATCTTATGGATCGTTTCATTTCAAATTGAAGTCTCATATTGGTCTAAACATTATATAGAGGTAAACGATGCGGATGCTGCCCACATTTAACATTTAAAATTTATCGTCCGCATACTATATGCGTAGTCTGTGTGCTAATGAATACCTATCAAAATAAACTTAATGAGCTTATTAGCCTCCAGCGTTTGGCAGAGTGTGGGCCAAGCCTAAAACAGATCGGAGAAAAATCATATCACGTTAATCCTGTTTATGGAAACAACGCAAAAAACACAAAGATTGAGAAGGCCAATGCATCTACATAGTCACTTGAGTTCACTTGCTTGGTGCATATTCCATTGAATAGGTTTATGAATCAAGAAAAATCTGGACGATATTGCAATTGTTTTAGTAAGAATAGGAAAACAATATTCTCTTGTATTAAGTATAGACATAGCCTAATTTTGGGAAAATCCAAGAGAATTGTAACAATCAGCTTACGTTTTTATTAATCAAATGGATTCCAATTGATTTCGTATCTTTCCTCCTGGTGCGTATTCCATGGAATAGGTTTATGAATCAAGAAAAATCTGGACGATATTGCAATTGTTTTAGTAAGAATAGGAAAACAATATTCTCTTGTATTAAGTATAGACATAGACATAGCCTAATTTTGGGAAATCCAAGAGAATTGCAACAATCAGCTTACGTTTTTATTAATCAAATGGATTCCAATTGATTTCGTATCTTTCCTCCCATCAGCGAGTTCGAGAAGGACAAACATAAGTGGGGTAATTGAAGATCGATCTCTTCCTTCCAAATTGCTATTTCCTTTTCGCTTTTCAGCATTACTCGGCGACTGCTTAATTTTCTCTCTGAAAGAGCTTTCCTCTCATTCATTCGCTATTACATACCTCTCTCGGTGGATCTACTTAAGAGAGAAAAGATATTGAATTGTAATAAAGCTGCAGTTTGCGCTTCACGCAACCCAGATCTGAATTTAATAATGAAGGAATGAATGAATCTAAAAGGAGTTTAGACTAAGGCCCCTTATTATATGCGAGCTTGGGGTCGTGAGCCTTAGAAAATCTCACGTAATATTGTAAAGCCTTATGCAAACTTGGGAAAAGTATACGCTTGTTCTCTTCCACGAACTCCTATCCAATCACTATTGGCAGCTTCTCTAGCAAGTTAGCAAAAAACGTAAATGGATCTAAGTCTATAATTCCACCCAGGATTTGCGAGTATCTTCCCGTCTCACGTGTTTGTCTTCCCCAATGTGAAGGAATTAAGCTTTGTCTTCTGCTCTTTGAAGAGAGAAAGCGAGACGGGGCTGTGGTATGTGGTCCCTTATTTACTATCCGTCAAGTAACCTAACCTTTCGGAAGGAGGCGTATGAGACGAGGAGATTTATAAGATGGAAGGCATATAAGCCAGAGACGTCGTGGCCTCTGATTATTATGCTATTTTAAGGAAATGGATATCATTTATGAGAATTTAAGTGGGGAGAGGAAGCCGACGTCTATCCCACTGGAATCCAATTCTCTATTATGATGTTGATCTTGCAAGCTCCTAAAACTAACATATGGTTGCATTTAAGGCTAATATTAATACGTTTATTTAAGGAAGATGGTTTGGCTTTATGTTTTATTGTCTTTTATTGCATAGAAAATCCCTCGTATTATCTCTCCTATTATACGAAGCAGCAAAAAAATTTGCATATAAATCTATTCCCACTGAAGATCAGTTTCCAGTCATTCGGATTTCCTCCACACCACTCCTCCGTGAACAGGAAATACGTGATGAAACAGTCTAAGCATATTGACTGCTCCTATTATACGAAGCAGCAAAAAATTTGCATATAAATCTATTCCCACTGAAGATCAGTTTCCAGTCATTCGGATTTCCTCCACACCACTCCTCCGTGAACAGGAAATACGTGATGAAACAGTCTAAGCATATATTGACTGCACAAATATAAAAGCAAGAGTCCCACGAACCCTTGACGTTAATATCTTTTCACTTAGCTAAATGTCACACAACTGTAGCTACCGGCAGTTCAATCCAGATGAAAGGGGAAAGGCGACAACAAATAAAGTATCTAAAGTTGAAAGAAAAATGCGAAATGAAACCGCAGAGAATTGGTGGAATGCTAGTGTGCTTCTATCATACTACTTTTCTTATCTACCTCAGAGAAAAAGTAGAGAGAATATATATTTCGTGATGGAGGTTAATGGAATGTAGTTGTAGTTGGTTAAGAGTGGAGATCCTTGGTTTGTGCTTGAGAAACAATGAGGAAAGCGCTGATCTCAGGGTAAACCTTTACATCTAGCTGCTGTCGTGCCACATTATCCTTTCTCGCTCCCAAAATCTATACCTTGTGAAAGTTGCAGCATAAAACAGGAGCATAATCTACGTATATTTTGTTACTTACACATTTTTTTTTCCACCACCCGGGAAATGCGGTGAATCTGTATACAATAAGTACAGGTATATTTCCATAAGTAAGTTTATGATAAAGTCTCTGAAGTAAACCCTTTCTAATGTCAAATTTTGGCTGTGCTTTCCCTCGGTGTTTTGAATTTATGCAGTTTGGAGACAGGTTGCTTTCCCTTTGTTGAGTGGCATTCATCTATGCCCAATGAAAAAGGGAAAGCTGAATATTACGTTGCTCTGTAATAATACTCGTATCACACTGATCTGCTTATAATATGATATGGCCACCTTTACACCTTGCCTACCTGCTGACTTGAGAAAAATAGCAACTTGGAAAGAATAAAAAATGTACTTGAAGAAGCAGATTTCTTTTTAAAATCTACTACAACTTTGAACTCTTATAACATTCACATCATCGACCATTTTTCTTCTTCCCTTTTATGAAAAAGAGTGGAAGAGTGAATGCATCTGAGATAAAATCCCTTGGGAAAATCTTTACGAGTTTGCCGTCGTATTTTTTCCCAAGAAAAAGACCTTTATATTCAGTTTTTAAAAAGAAAAATGCTCTTTTGTAGTTTATCGCAAGATTGTGGTGAGGGGTAGGGATGTCACATGCAACATACCAGCTTCTACCACTTGTCAATAGCACGAGAAATATGTATAGACATGGGGACCACGCGTATGCTGATTACAATAATAGTTGCTCGTCATCGCCAAAGTTTTGTGTTGGTCTTGAGTGACATAGTGCATAATACATGTAATCTTATGCAAAATGGGACATTATATTCTATGGCAAATTCCTAGAGGAATATTTCTACTTGGAAAGTTTCTACCTTCCAAGGGCGTCCTACACATGTGCAACGTAAGATGCTTTCATGTGACAATCATTGGGAAAATGATTCTCTATTTGCATCGGTTCAGATATTTCGTGGGGAAGGAGACAATTCAAAACTCCCCTTTCCTCTTACTTTCCAAGGTCTTTGTGCTTTTTTCATTCTGGAAAGCTTATGTTTTCGATATTTACGGTAGAATTGTTGCTCACTCCGGTGTATGTACATGATTGTGAGTTGAGAGATGCTGCTCAATGCTAAGAGGAAAGCGTTAGGGTTCATATCCGTAGATCATGGATTCTTTTTCATTGTTCCTGAAAATTGAATTTTTCATACAAAAAGTGCGTGGAAGAAGAAATAATCATAACATAAATGCTAAGAATTCTGCGGATAGGGAAAATGGATAGGATGAAATCGGTTTCCCGTGCAATACACTTATTATTTCAGCATTGTACTGCATTTTAGTAAGAACATACAACTAGGTAAGCCTTAATGACAAAATTTCCACGCATTTTCTTATGCTACTTTCGAGTTTAACTTTCTGTGCGCTTTAAACTAAATAAGGTATGCAAATTGTTCCCTTAAAACAGTCTAAACGAATACAACGTCATAATTATTAACAGCAAGATAACAATCAGTGTATTGTCCTTGCATCTTTCATCACCTTGTTTCTTGTTTGCACATTGATATCATTGAGTGATAACAGAGACAATCCAGACAATCGTTGAACGCATTGACTATGCAAATGTTATTTCTGCCAATGTTGAATCAACATTTTTGATTAATTGCTTCTCTGTGCCGTGTGACTTCCATATGGTTATGCTTCCATGTAGTTGACTCAACCTACTAGCAAACAATTTAGTTACGCTTAAATGATTTTGTACTTTGTCCAGACTTTAAATATGCTTAATTGAATTTCTAGGTATGTGTAAGTAAAAGGGCGTTGATTTCCAATAGCTCTAATTTTGCTGTAAATTGAGCCTAAATAGTACTTGACATATTAAAAACATTGACATTAAATTGACATTTAAGTACTCAAGCTATTGCGTTAAATGCGAAAAATGGGAACATCGTATACCTGTGAAAAGCACGGTGAAATAATGCGTTTTAAAACAAAATTCTAACTTCCGTTAAACAAATATAAAACGTTTACATATTCTCATTATTACTTCCTGATTAAACACTATAATTTCACTACTAAAGTTTAATCATGTTCATATGGTTCTGCTTTCTAGCTTGTCACTAACTAAAATATATCGACGAGGCAAGTGTAAAGGTATTAGGTTGTCAGTTAACTGGCAGTGCTCATTTCAGCAAAATTCAAATCAAGCTGTATTGCACTCTTAACAAAAGAAAAGTATATATTTTTCAAGATGACATTTTTGTGGCAGAAAGTACTCTCTTTTCTTATACTGCTCATCATTACAACAGATGCAAAAGACGCTCCGATTATATCAGCAGTCTTGCCTCAAAAAGAAATTTCAGCCACTCTCGGAAATTCAGTAATTATATCTTGCCTAAGCACGGATAATCAACCACTTCAGTCTTGTAGGTGGGAAAGGCTTCCAGCAGTGAATGGGATGAGATATTTGATTAATGTCAATCGACCAAGTCAAGGAAGTCCTATTACAAGCTTGAGTAGCCGTGGAGCGTTAAATTGCAATAATTGTTCTTACAAGTACAGTGGAATCGGATTAGACAAAGGTGACTGCTCCTTGACCATTAAAAATGTCTCGGACTTTCACCTTGCCGAGTGGTGCTGTCTTCTTACTGGAAAACGACACGAGACCTGGATAGGACACTTAAATATAAAGCAAGGTTTATAAACTGGCTAAATGAAATTAAACAAATTATAACCAACTATCGTATTAGCCAATTTCTATAATTCTCTACAGACACTGTCGATGCACCATATTTTGATGGGAGCATACGTGAGGAAGGAGTTGTTTATAATAAATCAGCTCCGGAAAGAACAAACGTTACTTGTTGTGCAGTAAGAGAAAGTTCGACCATGCCTGTTCAGCTCACAATGTTTTTGAGTAATTGCTGTATCTTTAATTTTCTAATTTATTTTCTCATCGTATTTATATAATTCTTATGAAACGAATAGGGAACGGGACTTCAATTTTACATCTGTTTCACAAGGACCACAATGACACTGTTTACTTAAAGGGCAACAGCACTTGTAGATCTACTTCTTACATTCTTCTTCCTGAGCATAATCAGCAAAGTCTTACTTGTAACGCAACTTATATGTATCATTCGGATAAAAAGGAGATTTCAACATCCTTTCCACTTGATGTGAAATGTAAATTTAAATATAACAAATTGAAATCCAACCTTACATAAATTGTATTTTAAATGTGATACGTATACTTTGTAATTTCATGCAGTTGGGCCTGTCTTCGAAAATGAAAAAAATATAACAGAATATGAAAGAGGGCCCAATAATATTATGAAAGTCCGTACAACTTTCAGAGCTAATCCGTTGCCTCATATGAGCTGGTATTTGATGGAAGATTCAGAAAAAATATCCTTCCGTATTGGGCCAAATCATGTGAAGTACAAAACGGGACTCTACCACATTGAAGTAAAATAACCAAAATAATTTAAACTATAAAATTCAAACATTAATATTTGTCTACATTTGCAGAACGATAAATACATTGCAGCACTCAATATTTTAAACGTTACGGAGGAAGATAACAATCGACTTTTTAAGCTAGTTGTGTGGAATAGATATGGATCTGAAGTCAAGTTTGTGGAAATCGTTGCACCACCCACAACCGATCCAAACGGTTAATATAAATAGAATACGAAGTTTGGCAAAAAAAATGTCATTTGAGAGGCTAATCAAGTTTTTACTAATTCATTTAGATACATACTGGATATTTGTTCTGATTGGTATTGGAGGGGTCATCTTATTCATATTTGTTATCACTGTAGTTTGCGTCGTCTTGAAAAAGCGGGATAGGAGACGGGGTGAATATTCGCCTACTCAAGTTACGTACTCGGCAAATACTCAGGTGGAAAATTCAGAACAAGTAACGGTTATTGAATAAATAGTTCAAATAGTTTGGGATTTATGCACTTATGTTACAAAATCAGCTAATACTTTAGTTGTGGAAATAGCTATTTAATAAATCGCAGTAAAACTAATCACAATTATGTGATATCCACCGCAAGTTAATTTAGGCTGTAGTTTCTCTTTCGAGAATGTGCAGATGCTTTTACGATTCTGCGGCAGCGACTTTGACACTCTTTTGTTATTATATCCCAGCCATAAGTCACAAAGAAGAAAAATCTATAAGCTTTTATGTCTCCATTTTTTCTATTTTTTGATTTATCACGATGAGAATACAAGGAATGAATGAATGACTTTCCGTTTCTCCCCTTCAACAACAGACCATTGCATCAACTATTGGATAAACAACTGTGTATCTGCTTTCTCTCATGTTTCGTAATAATAAAATTGTAGAAGCAGGTTGATTTTTAAAGAAAAATCTGAAAATTTGAATAATTTAATTTAT
>JAHZMU010000582.1:0-11905 GCA_027743725.1 Rambutsinella grinnellia | reverse complement strand
TCCTTCCGCTCCTTGAAAGTCAAACCTTTTGATTTCAAACTTAACAAGTTCTCGAAGGTCGTCATAGCATCTTCCATAGTTTTTCTTTGTTTCTCCACAGTCTTCATGTAATCATAAAGCATGGGCTTGGCATCCCTTATTTCACTCAGTCCAAGTTCACTTGCAACTTGAATCATTAGCTTGGCTGCGGCTGGTTCCATGTTCGTCTTATAGTAGTCAAGTAAGCTTCCAGCGGATAATGGGGACTTTTTACTAACGCCATATCGCCACAGCATTGCAGCCATTTTAGTATTCTTCGGAACTCCTAATCCTGCCTCGTATAAAGCTCCAAGGTTATGGGCAGCCTTCCCACATCCGTTCTGCATCGATTTTAGGTACCAATAACCAGCTTTCTTAAAATCCTTTGGAAGAATTCGGCCATTTTCATAAAGCTCTCCCAAGATGAACTGCGTCGCTTGCACCCCAATGTCGGTGAAGGTCTGGCCACGAAATTCAATCAAGGATGGTTTCTTCCCAGCTTGGAATAGGAGCTCGATTACTTTCTGAACATCGGAGTTTTGATATTCCCCGTAATCTCCGTAGATGGTGAGGACTGCGAGATGATATGCCGCAACCGTGTTCCCAAGACCTGCAGCTATTTTGTAACAATTTCCAGCATCATCCAGCTTCTTCATGGCTCCGTTGGCGCCATCCCTACTGTTATTTCCCATTTCAACGATACTGCTACCGGGAAACACTTCATTTTTCGAGAACCCCATTTTCAACTGGAAGTGCGCACAATCCGTGTCTTCTATCAGCATTTGGTGTGAATAAGCCTCTTCAAGTTCCAACTTCCTACAAGCCATAGCATCTTTCCCAAGGCTCTGGAGCGTTTGTTCATCGGTGACCATCGTCTGAGCCATTTTCAGATGCTCTACTGCTTCCGAAAACTTACATTTTTGCTTATACAAGAGTCCAAGAATATGATGACATTTCCACGCCTTCGGATTCAACTCGATTGTCTTCTTCGCATCTGCAAATGCCGCGTCGTAGTGTTTCTCGAAACCCTTTGCAGTCCTGTTTTGTTTCGACACTATTGCAAAATTACAATGGGCTCGTTTCTCCAACAAGTTGCTTAGAGTAGCCTCGGGCAGGTCTCGGAAAGACACGGCTTTCGTGTAGAGTTCGATGGCGCCTTTGTAATCCCCAGTTTTCACCGTTTCATCCCCCAACATCCGAAGCTTCCTTGATCTCTTCACGGCTACTGCTGGTGATATTCCTGCCATGTCACAGTCAATCTAGTTGTCAGTCTTCTTAGCCAAGTTTGGAGTGGACGTACATAGACACCTACCACAAATGACAAAATCCATTAACGACCTTTTTACGAAGAGACATTCAACATTTAAAAAATAAATTACTTCAATTTACCTTTCGTTCGAATCAGCCGTTTCCCTCAACGCTCAATCACTTAACTAATCACGAGTGATTACTGCTTGGAAATTTGCGTAGAAATTTGAAAAAGCAACCAATCGACTTAACGAATGCAATCGAATCTCGCCGTCTTTGATGAAATGATAAGCAAATTTACAGAATCGAATCCGACCCAACGACTTTCCCACCTACAATTTTACTCTATGCTTATCATCTAATGAATATAACTGAATGACAACTTTCATGTGACTTTCATTTTGATCAGCAGTTGACCCTTTCATTTCACTTCGAGTTGAAACGACAGCAGCTGCAAACAAGCAGCAGAGCAAATTGAGCTAAATTACTTTTTAATTTTGATTTTTCGCGACAATTTTTTTTAAAGTGTCGAGGATTTCGCAAAATTAATTGGAAAATGAATACGGAAAGTGCTCAATCGTATATTGAGTTGTTTGGAGGAGGATCATCAGCTCTTTCCCTGGATGTATCCTACTTTCCACGACTTCCGGTTCGAGGATCGGCCCAGGAAGCGGAGCTTGTGGAGGAATTCCAAAAGTTTATTTTGCCATGTCATCTCGTGCGATTGAAGCCTTCTTCGGATGGTTCTGAGGTCAAGTTTACTTTGATGGTTCATTCTTCGGTTAGGCTTCCGGCTAGCTTTGAGGGGGTCACATTTCAGAAGGAGAAGTTAAGGGTGACATCGTTTGATAGAAGCTCGGGGGCTTGCGAAAAGTTCCAGGGAGAGGGGCCGCATTATCATTATTTGTGTAAAGTAATGATGGGGTCGAGGAGGACATCAACTACCGCTTCCGGAACGTTCTTATCAGGTAAATGACGCTTGTCTAACAGACTCTGTTTAAGCTGTGCTATTATTTAAGAGAGAATCTAATTGCTTTTTGCTTAATCAGTTGGTGTTAAACCTGCAAGTGAAGAAATTGACCTCGTGGGTCAGCAGTTGCAAGATTCATCTGGAATCGAGTTGGAGAAAACGTCAACTGTTATGGAGAAAGCCAAATCCTCTAAACCTATCCATCTGGAGAAGAAGATAGTTTGGAACGAGTTTGGTATGCAAAAGAGAGCTGAGTTAATTCTTCCAGAAGAGGTATGTCAGGTCTCGGCAACTTCATCAATTGCAAGCAAATGTAATTTAATTTAAATAATTATATAAGGCGCTCTTTCATTTAACTTAACAGATCTGGTCCATGATCCTTGACAAGGTGGAAGACTCACTGGATCGCTACAGTTGTTACAAAACATGCAAGGTTTTTAAGCGGCTTTTGGGTCTTTGTCCTCTGCTAGAAATGGTAAAAACAATTTTAAAAAATAGGAAAGAATTGAATCAAGTTTAACTTTAAGACTATATGACAGTATTATTTTTGTAGGCATTTCCAAATTTGTTTCTGTACTTGGACAAGCCCGACATCCTAAACATGCGCAAGGTCAATTCCAAACTGAAGCGTTCTCTGGATAATCAGCTCAAACATCATCCTTCACTACGTCCAACGGATGATGGATCGCGCTACCAGCGGAACAAGGCTTTCATTCGAAAGTGGCAAGAGTTTAATGGAAACGCATTCACGATTAACTTTGGCGAAATCGATGTCATTCATGGGCATTATGAAGGCATTAGACCAGAAGACAATGTTAACCAGAAAACTGTCAACTCATTCTGGAATCGATGGACGCGCCTCCTGAAACTTAACGGAAGACCTTTGCTGACTGCTCATCTCACATTAAATATACCATGGTACATAAATGTGCTGGCTAACCCTCTTGCGCAAGGAGGCGAAGAAGGCAAACGCGAATGTGGTTTCAAGTGGGAGAAAATTTTCGACATGATCCGAGAGCTGGGGCATTATGTTCTCTACTTCACAATTAATTGTCCTAGTCCTGTACATGGGTATTGCTGGCTTGACAAATATCGAATTTACCAACTAATACAAGTCTGTCTGAGCAGTGCCCCTAACTTGCGAAGCTTTACTTTTATTTTGGCGCTGCCACCTGCGGACCTGGAAGGCTTGTTAGAAGATGAAATGACCAGAAGTCCTTTACCTGACCACTTTAACTTGGAAACTATTGTCAACGGGGCTACCATTGCAAAGATACTAATGGCGAAGTATTCAGAACAGCTGGGAAAGGTGAAGGGAGCAAATTTAAATCGCCTTGATATTTACCAGAACTGCTTTGAATTTAAATTTTCCAAAATGACTGAATTCCACACTACCGTTACACACTTGAGTGTCTTTGATCTGGCACAGATGAAAATTCCAAATTTGAGAACACTCTCAGTTTCCTTTGATCCCAGGTCTGATTTCATATCTAAGCATCTCTTGGATGTGTTAAACAACTTTCCAAAGCTGACAGTCTTGAAGATTAAGTTTGACGTTAACAGTGCTTGGCTTTCTGAACGAGCAATGTTGCAAGATTTCAATTCATTGCCGGAGCAGCCCTTTGCCTCCCAGATTCGGATAGTCCAGTTCAAGCACATGGAAAACATTTCCTACAATTTTTTGTGTCGCTTTCCAAAACTTCGTGTTTTGCACATTTGGAAACCTGACGTGACACATCCACGGGCATGGGTAGACAAGGGACTAGAGGAGATTGACTTGCACAAAATACTCGAAGGTGATCTTTCATTGATGACTGCCTCCAACATTTGGGATGTCATTCCCTCTCTGGAGCAAATCACCTATCGGCACAACTCAATTCGTAGAATTTGGTTCCGGCCAGCCAAATAGACTAAACATATTTTGTTCTAATAAAAAATGAATTCCCATTTTTGTACTTTACTTCTTGCTAAAGAGATGGACCTAAACCTTACTTTTACTTACTTATGTATAAATTTATAATCATTTTCTCAAGACAAATTTTTCCTTTATGAATTCCTATTTTTTGTGCTCCACTCCTTATTCCTTATTATTGTAATATTAAAATGTGAGATAAATTTAATTTAATAATTTTCTATTCTATTATAAATATGTTTTCGTGACAAATAGCTTATCAAGAATTTATAATATTTTAATAACTCATAACTATTATCAAGCATAAAAATCAAGCATAAAAATTAAGTATTTTATAAATCTAAATAGTTTCCTAGATTCATGCAAGCGTCCTCTTCTCACCGAGATTTTCACAATGTGAAATTCACATGAACAAAGCATCATCATCACATCAGTTTATTGAATGAAATGTGAAAGAAATGAGAAAAGGCCGAGACGTAAATTTTCATGTAAAGCATGGTTGGGTTCAATCAAAAAGCACGAGAGTTTTCTATTTACCCTTCCATGTTGGATTTAGGATGAATGAGAAAACTTGTGAGGATGAGCAGAGAGCAGATGACATAATAGGAACTTTCTTAATTTTTAATTTTGGGTTAAATTAAGTGGAATTTCATAAACTAGAAAAAGGGATAATTGTGACAGGTGATAAGACTGAAGACTGAATACACGTGCCTGACACCTGAAGGTTCTTGTTTGTTGACTAATTAAATTTGGCTAAAGATGAGGTATAGGTGTTGTGGTAAGTAATTTATATTATAATGATTGTTAGAAAGTTTATAGAGATTTTGCTGAAGTTTCGCCATAACTGATTAAATTGTCAATTGCAGGTTTGACGTTGGTGGGATCAACAGAGCTGAAAAAGCACGTGGAGTCGGATGTCCACAAGAATCGACTGACGAAAAAAGCTGAAGTTAATGAAGGTAAATAGTAAACTTGGTTTATATTTATTTATGAAGTTGACATTAAAATTAAATCGATAATCAATTTTATATTAGGTTCTGTCACAAGAGGGCAAAATAAGCGGAAATCTTTGTCGTCAACGTCTTCCGGTTTCAGTGAGGAGTCAGATAAGGGGTCTGCAGGTAATTACGATTGCTACTATTTCAATGGGAAGTGGAGATTTGTGAAAGTGCTATTATTTTTTTATATTTATACAGTAGACTCAGATACGCCCTCCAGTTCTCCAAGAAAACTTCGACGGAGCAATGGGACGGAAACTAATAGCAAGTCGTGATCAGCAGCAAAATGGAAGGATTCATGAAGGTGTTAACGGCGAAAAGACAGCGGTTAAGAAAAAAGTCGGTCGCCCTGCTAAAATGCCCACTAACGTGGCCCATCGTAAGGCTAGTAATCTTATGACATCATATAAGAAACAACTTGGACAATTAGTAGACAATGTTGTATCTTCAACAACCCCAGCAAGTTCACCCGTCATCAGTGAAGACCCGTGGAAAGAAAAGTTTGAACGTTTACATGAAGATTTTGTGCGACTAAGCGAATCCTTGGAGCGCCACAGGTCGGAAGAAAAGGAAAGGACTGCTAGTATAGACGAAGCGAAAAGGGACCTTCAACTTCTTCAAGGGAAATTGACGACTTTGATAGAAGTAGAGAAGAAAAATGAGCTGGAAATTGGTGCCAAGACTGAGGAGATTTTCAAACTTAAAATTCAACTGGAACAATCAATGAACCTGTGTATTGAGAGGAAGAAGAAGATAGCCTTACAGACCGAAGAATTGAATACGACCAAGACTGAACTGGAGCGTTTGAGGGAGAAGGCGAAAGAAAACGAAAAATTGGAGGTAAATTATAAGCTTCTTGTAAATTTTAAGTCTGAGGATATTGCAAAGTTGGAGAGTGTCTTGAAATATAAAGATAAGCAGCTTGAAGAGGTCACAAAAGAGCGCGATAATTACTTATCAAAGTCCAAACCTCTTGAAGATAAAGTTAAGCTTTTGGAAGGCATTGTGGATCAGACACAAGATCTATTAGCGAACAAATTAGCAGAAATTTATGAATTGAAGAACAAACTGAAAATTGCGAGGGGTCTTAAAACCGAAATGAAAAACGACATAGTTAGTTAGATCATCTAACTTACAATTAGATGAGGAATTTGTTGAAGACAAACAAACCCCGGGTACACGTCACAAGAGTATTGTGGATGAGGTTTGATAGTAGAAAAATTAGTTATTAGGAAAATTCGCAATCGCAAGAATAATAATCATTTTACACAGGTTTTAATTTTAATCCCCTGGTACACGTCACAAGAGTATTGTGGATGAGGTTTGATAGTAGAAAAATTAGTTATTAGGAAAATTCGCAATCGCAAGAATAATAATCATTTTACACAGGTTTTAATTTTAATGTTGACAATAATTTAAGGAACTTTCCATGTATCCTATTTCTCGGTTTTATGTTTATATGACAAGTAATTAATGACTAATAATGACTTTTTAAATTTTAAATTTAGTAATCACACGAATCACAAATCTAATCCCAATTTGAAATTTAAGTACGTAAATTATCTCTAATAATATTTCTTAGAATTTTAGTTATTTTGTACTGATTCATATTTAAGTTATTTATATATGTTATAGGCAAACTAAATGGTGTTCAATTTTTTTACAAGTATAGAATTTTGTTTTTTTTTCAGACTTTTTTTTTAATGCAACGGATTTTGGATAAGTGAATTTGACACTGAATTGTTCAGTTTAAAATCGTACAAAGCATGTAGCATGCAGTATTATATTATTATACTTTATATCGCATTGTAAAGAAAATAAAGGATCTAAAAAATTACATTAACTCTGACAAATTTTTGCTCAAATTTAATTTTTGGGAGCAGGTGCAGAGCTATCTACAAAGTTAGTTTTTGCATGAGATGGGTATTGATAGAGTAATATTAAGTTGTCCAGCATAGTGTCAGAGCGCCACTTGTCACATCATTAAAGTTAAACACGTAATTGGCACTTTTGTCAGGATTCCCCACTTGGATCCATTCATAAAGGAAATGATCAAGCCATCTAGTATTTAATGGAATTTATCTCATAAAAACGATCAAGTGCCTTTTTTGCTTGTATCACTGCATCATCCACTTCTAAACTTATGTAATAGCAATCATCACGAACATAAACGGTGGTGGACATAGGTGAAGGTTGTTTTTACAGAATTGTGTCACTGCCACCCAAACCAGACTCATAATATTTACCAACAGCTCTTTGAAGCATCCAGGTAATGTCCTTGACTGATGGAGAAATCATTCCCACGTTCCCACTCCATGCTTTAACACAACTCAATTAAGTAATGAAATTGGTCTTGAAAAACAAAAGAAAAAGTTATCCAATAATTCCACTTTTGTAATAAATTTTGCTATGTCACTCCATGTTCCAAGTTCCAAGAAGCCATCATCCTTAATTACATAAGTCGAGTGGAAAAAACATCGGGTGATTAATGAGTTTGTGTAGGGCAAATAAGCGTTTAAATTAGACCTGTAGCTTAGCTCCTGCTTCTTTTGGCGAAGGCCATTTAGCAAAAAAGTGTAATTTGTTCACAACAAATTGCCCATTTCATTTAAAAGCCAAAGCACCGGTGCGGTGCTGCTCTACCAAATGATGATGCTTTATAACAATTTTTCGCATTCATTCATTACCTTCACCATTTATATTGATATTTACTTATTTGTCCATGTTTATTTATTGGGTAAACTTGACATTGTTTCTGTCCAACGTGGCAGTTTACTAATTGGCATCATTTAGAAATTGTCATTTTGGATTGGCGGTGGGAGGAAATCAGAGAAATTAGTCTGGAATTGGACAAATTAGAAATGTGACATTAATTAGCTAAAAGTCATGAGTCACATTAAGACTTGGGTGGTTGCACAAAATGATTATAAATTGTATAATTATTGTGAGGAATCGAAATATAGGCATGAGTGGGGAAAGTTGAGAAGATTATTTTAACAGAATGAACCGTTTAGTCAGGTTTATTTTATTTATTACGCCAGGAATAATCCTAATTATTCTTTCGGTTATTTTGGGCTGGGTTGTATTGCCAAATATTGTAAATGGACAGGTTAAAGAGGTAAAAAATCGAGAATATTTTTGATTCTTGAAGAGAATTTTAATTTTAAAATTGAAACGTAGCAAGTGAGACTTGTGGAGGGTACGGATACCTGGAATAAATGGAAGGAGGCTCCAATTCCAATCTATCTCAGCTTTTACATTCATCATATTACCAATCCAGACCAAGTAGAGAATGGCCTAAAGCCTATATTTGTAGAGAAGGGTCCTTATGTGTACTTATCAAAGCGGAAGAAAGTTGACATTTATCAAGAGGATGGCCCCAACACTGTAAAATATAAGGAGGTAAAGACCTACTTCTTTGATAAGAAAAGATCTGGAAATAATACGGAGTCAGATTTGGTCAACATTCCCAACCTGCCATTCATTGCGGTATTGAATACTGTGCGGAAAATGCTTCCAATAGATTTAGTTGCAGGCCTTGTGGGAAATATCATATTGTTCCAGGAGGAGTTGATAAGAAGGAATGTACCCGTAAGGGAATTGTTGTTTGAAGGGTTTGATGTGACAAAGTACACAAATAGTTTGTTGGCGAGTCAGCTCCCAAAAGAGTTTTCCGGGGGCAGATTTGGTCTCTATAAGGGGGTGAGATTTAATTAATTAGTTCCAGTTTTATTTACTTTTTTAAGGTAAATTTTAATCGTTTTCAGCAAAACGGCACAGCTTCCAAGGAATGGGATGTTTATACAGGTTTCGACTCTTCCGATAACTTTGGGAGGGTCCGAAATTGGGATGGAAGAAATACCCTGGGCTTTTGGCGCAAGTATAGTGAATGTGATAAGATCAAAGGTTCTGATGGATCCCTTTTTCATCCTTTCTTAACAAAGGAATCAGTCCTGGATATTTTTAGTGCTGAAGTGTGCAGCTCCCTTGGTGTAAAATTTAAGGAAGAAGTTGTCTTTAAAGGAATAACAGGATATAGATTCACTACCCCTAAACTTAATCCAAAGAGTTTGGAAAGCAGGAAATGCTTTTGCATGGAAGATAACTCTGATATGTGCCCTCTGACTGGGGTCTTGTCGTTGGAAAGTTGTTTGAAAGGTTTAAAAAGATATAATGCAAGTAATACGATATTCAATTTGGTAGTTTTTACAATTTGATCCACTTGTTATTTCAGCTCCAATTTTCTCAAGCTTCCCTTATTTTCTGGACTCTGATATTCGTTATTTGGCCCAGTCCGGCCTTCCCAACCCGGATGAAGAGAAGCATTCAACTTTTATTGATCTGGAGCCGGTAATAAATTAGGTATTTTAGATTTCTAATTGAATATTAATCTTACGCTTTTTAGATTACTGGACTTCTTCTCCGAGCGCATAAAAGGCTACAAATAAATTTGGAAGTGAAGTCAAATAGAAAAGTCCGTGCTTTACAATCCCTAACTCAGGACTCCATCTTATTTCCTGTTTTATGGGCAGATGAGGTAACTCATTTAATCATTTAGTAAATCAGTAACTTTGTCCAAAATTGAAATTTTTATTCTAGAATGCCGAATTATCTGATGACCTCATCAACGAACTCCAGTCCACGCTTTTTACACCGCTACAAATAATCAATATTGGGAAATGGGTCGCTTTAGCCATTGGAATTTTACTTTTCTTAATAGGAATAACTGCATTCATTTATAACTACATAATTAACTATAATCCTGAAAATATCAGGAAGCAAAGTAGACTGTCTAGTATAGGCTGGAGAAATGGGAGTGGTTCTGCTGTAGCAGCAAGTGAGTCAAATTCAAATGGACGGATTAAATCTTCCGAGGAAAATGGGAGAAGGTTTAGTAAAGCTAATAGGGAAAGAGTGGAATCTCCGGTGACGTCGTCATCTTCAGCGACAAGTGTGGAAGATGCCCCAAATGGTCGGGAGTTTAAAAGATATTAGATTTAATAATGCCATAGCAAGTGTGCTATTTTGGAGAAATTTTAAAATATTTAGTAAATGTTATTTATAGAAACTAATAAAATATGGATTAAATTTTATGCATTGGTCACTCCGCTCAAGAAAATGGGACATGTAACACGGCTTATAAAATTGTGTGAAAATTTTGATAATGTTGGATCTCCTTGAAGTAGGTCATGCTGTCTTGGACCAAACTAGTTTTCAGGTTTTCAGAAAGTACATAGGAACAATGAGTTTCGTTGTTTTACTCGTTTTAGAAGAATGAAAGGGTTCTTATTCATGGAAACCCCCTTTGACAAAATTATTTAAAAATAAATTCATTCATTACTCATTCATGATAACTGGAAAAGTTGTAGCCTAACCGATAGATAGTAGTTGTAGATAGTAAAAGGGTTGACCTGCTTCAATATGACATCCAGTTTTATGATATGAAAAGGAAAGCTGCAAATTTTACCATTCTTAATGTGAGGGAGAGACAGGGAAGTTGTGAGGACTTAAGTGTAGCCGTTGGAATTTTAATAAGTGCAATTGTTTGGAGAAAATTCTCTTAGGCACGATTTTTAACAAATTTCGGAAGATGTATAAAATTGTAACATTGGTGGTGTTGGGACTTTTTGTCTCGCAAATTCTAGCTGTGAGCTTTGACCTTGAGGCGTTGACGAAATCGGAAAAGTCAGCAATTAAGAAGGTAAACAACTAATGGGATTCTGGGAATTGAAATTAATTTGTGACATCTTCTGACAAAAGCATTTTGTGATCTTTTAGCTACGACTTCTGGTCAAAGACTCACTGCCACATGAATATATGAAGGTAAATTATTACTAATTATTAAATATTAAATTAAAATTTTGGGAATTAAAATTCATTAAAATATGTTGTACAGGAGGACCAGTATTTGATCAAATGGCTTACCAGTAAGTAATTTAAATATAAGCTAATATTAGTTTCATGAAATGTACAGGAAATTTTAATTGTTCCCAGTAAAAGGATTCAATGTCGACCAGACAGTGAGCCTTTTGAAGCGGGTATGATTTAATAGCATATTATTATTGCACAAAATGGAGCATTTAAAATGAACAAAACAAAACTCATTGAATTTCTTAGCATGTCAGATGGAGAGAAGAGCAAAAGATAGACGGAATTCTTTCTGAAGATTGGGAGTTTATGAGCAAGGCATACCCATATTATCTGGACAAGATTGATAAGCAGGGGAGACCTGGTATGATAATAAAATTGACTTGTGATGAGCATATTAAATGAAATAAATGATTTGAAATTTTATAGTGCTCTACTTCCGCTACGGTTCATGGGACATAAGTGAATTATCCAATAGTGGAAATCTGAAAGTACTCAACAGATATTTCGCTAAGCTTTTGGAAGACGCAGAATTCAAAGTCAGGGAGATAAAGGCAGCCGGGCATGAAAATGTATGAATCAGATAATTTGAAAATTTTCTATTATTTTCACTTAACTCTAAATAATGCTTTAAATTTCAGGTCACCCAATTCAACATCGTAATCAATTTGGATGGATATACTCTAGCCAGACACGGTTGCTATAAATGTATGCAGGCCATGGTCTTGTTGCTTCTTTAACCATTTTAAAATAAGCTTACAAAAACTTTAACATTTTGCAGGCCTTTCATTCTACTCTAAAGTTGGAGAAACTCTTTCCGAGCATTATCCAGGAACGGCAAATAGAATCGTATTTATAAACGGTAAGCTTATTAATTACATTCATGGTAAT
>JAHZMU010000581.1:0-19617 GCA_027743725.1 Rambutsinella grinnellia | reverse complement strand
AAGACTCCAAGGCATCATCCACTCCAGATCATTACTAACAAAAATAAATAACATTCCATAATCATAATATTCGTAATTTATATTTCAATAAAAACAACAGTTGTACAATTTTATATTTATTAAATTTTATGATTTAAATTTTATAGCTTTTCAATAAAAAATACTTAGAATTCCACTCATTAACATTCTTACATTATTTCCTTATCGCTTTCCTCCCACTCTTTCAACACTTAAAACCTCAAAACTATCAACGCCTTTCCCTCATTTCAAAATCTACAGCTTCCTTTATAACCTTCCGGCAGATTGACAAAGAGCAATCATGTCCCATTTTAATTATTCCTTAATCATCCATCTCCTTAATTACTTTAGTCCACCTCTCCTAATAAATCACACGGATCCTTTTAATATTCTAATCAAGCTTGATGACTCTGCACAAACTTCGTCAATGTAATAAAATACTACAAAAACTCATATTTCACCAAAAAGCGTGTTTCGTCCCATGCGAACAACGTCAGCGTCTCCGCATCTCTCTCAAATTTTGCAACAAAAGACATTTTTTTTATCACCAACTTAAACAATCCAGTGGTTTGGTGATGATCACCAGCCCATCTTCGCTTCGCACTCTCATCCATCATCATCTCTTTTGAAGGTGAACCAAGTCTTCTTTTTATAGCCAGGGACAACATACTATCTTGTGGGTTTAACAATTCAGATAATTGTACTCGACTACATGATAATTACTACACGAATCATTTCCATACCCAAAATAAAATTTTATAAGCGTCTTTTTATGCCTGGCCACAAATAAACGTTCATTATCGTCATCATGTCATACATTTTCCAACACTTTTTATCCTTCTTTTTTTATTAACAACATTAGTTTTTTCCTCCCGTTGTGCGTTGGGATCTTCTTTAAGGTTTAAATACCCATCTTAATAACTTTTTCGAGAGATTTATCCATTCAAATTAAGAGGAAAAATTAGGAACTTTATGCCATGTGATATTGGATACAGCGACGACAAAAGAAGACTCTCCAAACAAGCATTATCGCCTTGTCCTTTAAAACCTATTAGATTTTATTATTGCATAAAGTTAGTAAAATATTTTTACGCTAATTCTCCTCCACATGCATACACCATGACCTTGAACGAGTCTCACATTTCGCGTCGATGAGCCTTCTTCGCTCATTCCTTCGTTCGTTCTGTGAGCTTTTTTGAGCACTGTTTATTTTTCTAATGTTAGCCGTGATCATTCTCATTATCAGAGATAACCAGTCAGGCACAGAGAGTTTTAGTCTCCAGAAAAAATATTTGAAGATGAGCCAGTCATCCACACAAATTTGCAGTTTGTTTTCTTGTCCAGAGAGAGATAGAATAATTTTTAAACAAAAAAAGATTCGTGAATGTCATCATTTGGAGAACAATGTAAAAATATTTTTGATTCTCTGGACATTTGTAAGAGATGCAATCAAGGAAAATTCCTTCGGGATGAGATAAATTGATGGGGAATGAAATATCGATTATTTTCTCAAATGACGACATCTTCTCACTCTAATGACTTAATCACAAGAATGTAATATATAACACAGGTGGATTTACATTGTAAGCCGTCTTCCTTCAATAAGCTTCCTATTTCGAAGTAAATGATTGTTGAGATCACGACAACGACATTTGTTCGCAGTGATGATTGTGCGATGCCGTCATCGACGTTGATGATGATGATCCCCTCGTATCATCATTGAAAATCTTTTTTTTTTCGAACGAGGAGGAATCCATCATCCTTGGATTGAGATTGAATAAGTCAATCAAAAAGAGTTGTATTGTTACCAGTTTCAGGTTGGCCTTATCAATGTATTTTTATCACTTTTTCCGACTTCGAAGAGCAAACGGGATCTTGTGGTATGGGGACAAGAGGTACATGTTAATAATCGCAGGAATTCTCTCCGACTCTTTCGTAAACCACCACCTTCTTCATCAGGAGCTTGTTGAGGGCCATGGTCAATCGTGACTTTGGTTGATGGCGGCGTCACAGAACACCCTTAGTGTCCTCCCAACAGTCTCTTTTCCTCTAAAACTATTTATGTAAGGCTTTGTTTGAGAATCTAATTTGGCACATATTCATGTGGAAGTTGGAGGAATGCTAATCGCACATATTTCTCTCTCTCTCTCTGAGAAGAAGAGTGACATCATCACACAAACTATTTAGGTAAGGTCTCTCTCTGCATAGCCATTTAGTAATTCTCCAACCCAATCAGAAGCCATTTAGCGAATAATAAAAGTAATGATGGTTTTTCGAAAGGAAGAAAACAATTGCAAATTTCTCTGATGAAATTCCTTTACTGTGTGTGTGGAGGACGGTTGCAAATATTTAATTTACACAATTGATCATTGGACACGCGTAGAGACGATCGTCGTTTACTGATGAATTGATAATTTGATGATTAAAACTCATTATAGCCCCTCATTGGTATTCATGATCATCCTCCTCCTAAACAATTTGAACATGGCAGCCATTCTTTTCTTACATGTCACCAGTCCCAGTTTCCAAATAGTCATTGAGAAATTCTATTTCTTCTTCATTGAATTGGGACGTTCTTAGAAGACCTTCTTCCTTTACCATTACAGTCCATCATTATCGAAATCAAATTAATTATTAATCACCAATAAAAGGAGAAGAGGCAGCGAATGTGTGAAATAATTAGCGAGAAGTATTTATTGAAACGGTTTAATTAATATTTTCTGCTAATTACACCCACAACTTTCACTCTTTTCCATATTATGTCCGTCGATAAGGACAAGAGTGAAATAAAAGGGTAATAAAAGGAGGGATTGTGCTAAGGGAAATTTGATTAGGTAATCTCTACCCAGTTTATGACAATTGTTCGTCCACCCAGCTACGTATGCAACTATTAAAGATAAAGAGACTCATCACTAACCCCATTCCATAATTTAGTAAGTCTTTAAAAAGCCATTCAACTCTGAATTTTAATGAAGTGTACTGCAATTTTATATTGCTTCTAGCCCGACTAATTCCTTCTAGAATTGCATAACAATTGGAATAACACATCTTCCCTTTTTATTACTCCCTCGCAAGAGGTATTTTATAAACTTCCTCTCTCTTTTCAACAATTAGGGTGCAAGCGAGAGCATTATGCACTTTTTATGCGAGACTTAAGTCATCCAAGTGAAGTAAGCGGTTTAGAGGGACTTGTGCAATTATCATTTGTCAATGGAGAGCAATAACAATGCTCTTATGTGAGTGGGGACAATTATGTAAGAGAGATTAAATACGATTTTACTTTTTTTATGTCACGTTCAATTCGGATAAAGAAGTGTTTGCTACACGAGCTAAAAAAAGCAATCTTGTCAAAAGGGATAAAGCAATATAGAACCGAAATGATTAAAGAATTGGAACGGTTTATCTCTCTTGCGACAATCAATACTATCCGCTTTTACATCACGTGCTGACATTACATCAGGTCTAGAGATATGATTGACAAGGAAGCTAATGACATTTAAAACGGATCATCTTCAAAGGTGTGAACAATTCTAATCTTGAGAAGGTGAGAACAACGCACATTCTGATATGACGTATGCACGTACCGTTTTATATGCGAATTTCAACTCAATAATATTATATTTGTGGAAGTAAAGTAAAAAAAATTGGCATAAAAATCAGACGCGCTCTCACTTTTTTTATGCAAAACCATTTTTGCTTTAAAAAAATGTAACATTTAGTTGGCTGTCAGACAGTGTCTGTTGTTTCTCTAAAGTTTGAATATGCATGAGTATATGACTATGACACGGTTTATTTCATGAGAGAACAGCTCATTAAAAGAAACGATTGAAACTCTGCAGAGTACAAGTCAGTACATGAGCATCAAGGTTAGCCGTGGTGAAATGAGAGTAATAAAGTCATTCTAAAAAGTCTATTTCCTGGAAGGGCTCGTAATAAAATCATGTCGCTTGCACTGATTAGATTAGAAACATTGACTTTAATTAAGTAAGAATTATGGTTGAAAGACCAAGTCCCTGATTTGAATTAGATAAATTATTTAGTCAGGACATACCATGTCATTATAATTTTAGGCTGAAGATGTACATTTTTTTAAATTGAAAGAATGAACACACCCAAATTATGTTGAGTTTATTGGGTATAAAAAATTGAAAAGATTAAATATGAAAAGGGGTCATCATATTTTTCAAAAGCTTTGCAACGATCTGATCGGTTTTTTACATACAGAAAATTAGATCACTTCCTCTTTCATTGTAGCCACATTTATCAGATTAGCCATTCACATGAATTGCTTCAAAGGTAGTTGTGTGCAATAGCGGCAATTTCATTGGCTAAAAATAAGCAAAGCTTCTGCGAAGCTACCATTTTCGTATCTCCTTATTCCCCTCGTAAAAATGAAATTAGTTGTAATTATGATTATTAAATGGTTAAAAATTAATGGCTAAAGCTCATTTAGAGAATCAAAAGCCTATTTCAAACAATTGACAAATTAGGTCGAGGTAGATAAAACAAGCGTGATGGATTCAAAGGCGATTGAGCCATTTGGTTGTTGGACAGCATTGAAAACGTTGTTTATGAGTTTGCCACGCCACCACCGCTCTCATATATACTTTTCTTGTTATAAACTTTGAAATTGTGGTATTCTACAGTGGCGTTTGTCAATCATTTTTCCCTGGCCATTTTATATCGCTCACGTGGAGCCGAAGGGGCCTCAGTAGAAGGACAATACTTGAAGGGATCGCCGTCACGAGCTACCAATAACTTTTTTTTTGAATGTTACTATCAACAACTATATCAGAGGGTGATGGGTGACCACACCCAAGACCTTATTGGTTGCGAACGCCCCGCAAAAAATGCGTTTTGTGCTATATGAAAATATGACATAAGTGCATGTGCACTTTTCTAATTTTTTCTGAAGAAAAAAAATGTTACACTTTTTAAATTGGGAATGAAACTGAAAGATTTTAGAATATGTGATGAGGAATGTATAAGAGGGTCCTTTCACTTTTCTTGTCGTGGGCAATAAAAAAGGTAGGAAAGCTTCCTAAAGAGAAGTTTTTGTAGTGCAAAAAGATTTAGATGAAGGGTTTCCTCAAATAAAATTTTTATGTTAGTTGACAGAAGACTGTGTAGAACATTTTATCCTTGTACTTTGCAATCTATAGAAAATATAATGATTACTTGAAGTGATTGGATTCGTAGGTTTTTTGTAAGCCAACACCTTACATAATAATAGTAATAGTGAATTTGTCCTTCAGTTTCAAGTGAAATGGGATTGTTGGCACGGGTGCGTTATCCCTAACCTTTGGAAGGAAATTTGGTTAATTTAAACGATGAATTATCTCTCTCTAAAGAGCAGTTTAACCTTTGACTGGTGAAGATTCATAATGAGAATTTGCATTCGACTTTGTTAGTAAATTGAATGTCAAATTGGTTACAAGATTTTTTTTGTAAGTAGAAGGGAGATACCGCCCATATTAGATGCCCTTAAGGGAGCTAAATTGTTTGGTGTGGTATTGCAATTTTTATAAACATTCTTGCTTTCCAAACCACGTTTCTGATATACCAGAGGCATTTTATTCTTTGAAAGCTCAAAAAAGACGGACAGTTTGTTGCCGGCAGCTATTTGAGAAAAGCTAAAAATGCCAAAGTGAACCCTATTCCCTCTTAATCCCAAAGACTACCTAATGATGATTGAGTACCATTTGGAGAGGTGAAGTTCACGGCGGAATGCTTCATTTGAAATGACAAATTATGGATTTCTCTTTCATGAACAAGGAGGATAATCTTTTGCTTTGAGTTTCCTTTTGCTCATTCGTTTAATAGGTTTAACCCTTTCTTTTTTTAAATCTATGTTTTTATCAAAAAAATTATCATATGACCAGGACCTCTGAGTAAATGACAGATTTCTCTTAACAAATGTAAATGTGACCTATCATCATGTGGTGAAAAAGAACGTGTTTTCAATGCTCTCCCCATTACATAACATTTTTTACACTCAACCTCCGCATTCCTCCCTCCCCACCTCTTTCAAACTTGTGGTCACCCTCATGTTTCTCGTAAGGAGAAATGGGACAAGATGAAAAACTGACCCGACTACTTGCTCATTAGCTGGCTGCTCTTCTGTGGCGGTTTTGTATTGACACCAGAGAGCTCTTCTCTACTCAAGCAATATTTCGTGGATCCATTTGCTTACGAGGAGCGGAGCAAGGTATCTCCCGAGAAAAATAAATTTTACGATTTATAGACCCTTTTGTGTACTTTCAATGTCGATGCAATGCACAAAACTCTTTAGAAGGAAGTCAATGACCTTGAACATATATAGATGGCCGTCTCTTTTTCTTTTCTTTTTCTTTTAGCAGCGGAATTGGAGAAAAAGGAAGTGGAAATTTTATGGTGAAATGTTTTCAGAGACGGTGACGAAAAATGATCTAAATTGTTGTGGCCAAGTGGAAGGTAATTTGAAGTAAACGACTTCGGTTTTTTCCCTTTTAACTCATCACAATCTCTTGTCTTTAGTTGATGATGGTTACGAATGACGGGATTCTGATGCCTTCGCGTGGATCAAAGCTTTGGCTTTGCACCACTTCTGTGGTTTCTTTTTAGCACGGGATGATAAAGGAAGTTGGATAATTTGAATAATTAGTGCAAGTGAAGTAGCATGCGAGGGTAATCATTGTTAATCGGGTTGTGGTGTTGTCTCCTCCATTCAAACTTGACTTATTCCGTTTCTCCTATTATGGATGTCACACTAGCTATTCTCCTTCTATTGGAGATTGGAGGGGGTGGCGGCGGCTCATGGACACACTAATTGTCTCATGGCTTTTGCTTCTCTCAAGTAGAAAATTGCACTTGTCGGTAAATATAAGTTTGTAAAAAATTGTTGAAATTGTTTTTCAAAATACTACGCCTAGTTTGCACCTTGTGTTAGGCAAAAAATTCACCGAATATAGGTAACAAACCTGTACCAGACTGAATTCTCATTTTGCGTGAAGAAGCTAGTTAATCCCTTAGTTAATATCAATCAGGGTTGAAATGTTGAAAATAAAAGAATCTAGTATTTTCCCGTTGTATTGCCCTTTTCTTTCTCTCTGAGAAATCAAAGGAACAATTTGAATCCTTTGATTTGAACAAAGGCCACGTTTTTGTTGCAAAAGTCGAGCAGAAAAAATTGTGTGTAGATTTTTAAGTAAATTCGGCATGGAATATATGATGGCATGTTACGTTCTAATCTGAATGATTCTAACCATCTCCCACCTTTTGCCTTAGAGCTTGCAATTTTTTGTTGCACATTTAATTTTCATGATGACCATCATTACATATACCCTAGCTGAACAAATTGATGATGAGAAAAGCATGAAAAAATGGGACTTTTTTTGAAGAAGGAAGCCTATCATTTCTCGTGGCTAGCCCGTAAAATGTAGAAGGTGAAGGACAAGCACAAAACACCAACTTTAGATTCGCATTTTTGAAACGAGTAATTCTTTTCAATTAATATTTTTGCCTTTTCCTTATGGAAAAATTCTAAAATGCTTGAATTAAACCAGGCTTACCTATACTTATATGGTGTAGGCTGCATTGAATTTCGATTTAATTAAAGTTTTAAAAACTTCATTTTATAAAATAATAACTTATTCACCCAATAATCTTTGTCCGTGTTCACGTTCACTTGCTTTAAGTTTTGAAATCTGGGAGCTCACTGAGTTCCTCCTTTCGTGTAGGGTTTAAGCGAGTAACTTCACTCGAGAATAACATGGTTCCAGCCACTTAACTAAATCATTTCGAAACCAAGATGTGTCACACGATTTCACAAGCTTTTTCGCTTTCCTAAGCAAATTTGTTATTGAAATGCTTTCTACGCGAAATTATAATGGTCCGGAGAGAAGAATTTCTGCGTATCGCAGAAAGAAAAGAGAGTAGCGCGACAGAAGCGTTTCCCTACTAATCCGATGCACAAAGCTTTACTAAAATTGAAACAGGAGATTTACTCCTGGTAAAAAGGCAAAGTGAGTGACCAGCTCTCGGAGTGATGATGATGATCAGTTTATATCTATGTTGTTGTTTTTTTTGTTACTTCAATATTTACTTGAAAGTTTTTGGTGAACCTGGTTCTCCTCTCTCTGCTTTACCATGACTCAACTCACTTTTTTTGGCAATGGACTGGCCAATCTTCTCCACTCCTCTATCAACTCAATCAGTTTCTGATCAAACATCTTCGCTGGCGAAGATGACTAGGACTGACACTGACCAGGCGGTTTTGCACAGGCGAGCCATGCTGAGAATAATATTTTTGGGAGATGAGGGTCCGTCTTCTCACAATATATCGTATTATCCTCAACATGCAAAGGCTCTGGTCTCGCCATTGTTCCACCTGTGCCCGTACCAGTTCTTTAGAGCTTTTTTGAAACTTCACCACCGCAGGCAACTAGCTGGCCAGGATGATGAGCAGGTGTAAGGGTTCCATACTCAAACTTGGTCTAATGGAGCATGCCTTGCCCTGTATGAGAGAGAATATAGAAGAGCCCCTAACTATTTCAAAAGGGTTTGGGATTCACTCAGGGGAAAATATTTTTCTCACTATCCTCTCAGGCTTGAAGCCCAACAATGAAATGAAAATGACCAGAGAGTGGATAGATAGCAAAAGGCACGTCCATTCTCAACAATATATAACAATGTAATTGTTTTCTTTAAGAAGTCTCTCTAACATTAGTTTGATTACGTGCAACCCATCTCTCTTTCGTGGGGGAAAAATTCATACATGAGATGATTACTACGACTATGAGCACTGAAAGAGCTTACCTTAACAAGAAACCTTTTTTCACAGTCTTCATTTCATTCACGTCCAACTTGCCAACAAGACATTCACTGAGGAAAAAATGCATAGCTTAGTTAGCATTTTTTATTGTGATGAGTTCTCGTTAAAAAGTTGCTGCCACTCCACTTCTTCGAACTACGCTTACGCACTAAAGCTTAATATGAAAAATGGACTTTGCGCTGCGCTGCTGCCGTATGGCTAACAAAATACACCTGAGATGATGGTTATGGTGGACGAGAATGAGTGCCAAGGTGCCTAAACCAATAATGCCAATAGGAGTCAATAATGCGGCGATATTGTCCTAACTCGCTCCACTTGAAGATGATGATGGGGATGAAGTGATAAGATGATAAGACATGATATTATTAATATGAAATACGAGAAGGAGCAAAAAAACGTTGAGTAGGATGTGCCTACAAAGGCATGACTATTTTGTGTAATGAAAATAGAAAGGGTTAAAAGCTCTCTCGCAAGGGCTTGAAAACGTGTTAAATAAGTCATGTCTCTAGACCACTATCGTTTAATAATGTTGGAGGTATTTGAGCTATAATGAATTGCCTATTTACTATTTACTCAATGGGAATTGGTGTGACTATGGCCATTTAATAAATATGTGATAGGTGATGTGAGATATATTATCGCTGTCTCTTAATATTAAGAATAATTAAGGGTAATAGTGGAGGACAGAGTGTGATGATATATGCAAAAAAAATGTTTTCTTGCCGCTGCATCACAAAATTAATGCTAAGCATTGTCTTTTTAGCGAGTAGGTAGGAGGGAGAGTAGACTCTCCGCTGTGTGATTGAGTGGGTTAACATTGCAAATTGCAATCATGAATGGTAATGATAGGAGCACAGCGTGAAGTGATCTCATCAAGAGCCTACTTGACTGGGCAAAAGTAGAACTTGGGATTCCTACTTCCGCTTCTTCCGGTTCCTATAATAGATGTGAGCATCGGGGTACTACGAGAAATAGTAGTTTTGGCAAAGCAAAGCCGCCTTCAGCTACAGTTAACTTTTCCACTTACTTGGCAACGAACTCGATAAATTCTTGGAGACGAAAGTAATAATCATGTACAAATATAGGCATAGCTGATTGAAAATTGACCAAAAATATATAAATGAACAGACAGCAATGAGGCATGGAAACTAGACCGTTTCATTTCATACCGGTAGGATTTTTACATAACACATATTTTCCACTAGAGTGGCAAGCCGTTAGCGTTTTCCTCTGCTTCTAATGACCCCTTCAATTCATAACATTTTGGGTGAAAAATTATAGGAAATAAAATCATTCCACTCCCCCTCATCGCTCTATCGCGAGCAGAGCCACTCGGTAAACAAAAAACAGTTTGAGAAATAACAAGTGTGAAAAGACTTCAAAAAAGGCTACAGAAATAAGTTGAGAAAAGCGCATTTTATTCTTTATATATAGCAGCGTGCTCCATCCTCTAAATTAATTAATATAGACAAGCTTCAATTACAGAAAAAATATCTAATTTCTGACGAAAAAAACGTAATCAAACAAGCGTTGTTTTCTAGCCGAAGGATTTCACCAGTCACTCCTACTTAAAATTCTGAGTTATGACTTAAGCCACATATAAAAAAATTAGTAGCGATCACTACCAACTGCGCCCAAGTTATTGTGTGACGCTCTCTTAAAATGAATGAATAAAAAAATTGCCTTTTCATTGGGATTTTTGGTGAGAAGTTCAAAAACTATTTAATGTTCACTTGTTATTATATTTACGATTAGAATTTGCACACACACACACGAGGTTCAAGTTACCTAAAGTGCTTGTGAAGTTTAGAAATGAAAATGTTTGTTAGAAGGTCTCTTGACTTGTATTATAA
This sequence comes from Rambutsinella grinnellia, assembly GCA_027743725.1. Classification (NCBI taxonomy): domain Eukaryota; kingdom Metazoa; phylum Arthropoda; class Collembola; order Entomobryomorpha; family Entomobryidae; genus Rambutsinella; species Rambutsinella grinnellia. Next base: position 8,934 of record JAHZMU010000581.1, on the reverse strand, counting down.
TTTTCCCAAAAAAATAAACATTATTGCTTTTGACTAGCGCATTATAAACTATAATGGTTGTTGTACCTTGGCTTCATCTTTAAATTTAGTAATAGTAGTTAGCAAAAAAATTGTAGATTTGCTTCTAAAAGGAAAAAAAACTGAGAAAGGATTTTAAAAATTTATAGATGGGTATCATTCGAAAAGGTAATATCAGAGTTTGAAATGAGAGGTACCGTTTTTCTTTAAATGCGCCGAGTGTTCTTTGTAACGTTGTAATGCGAAAATGAGCTACGAATTGGATCAAAATAAGAGAAATAAGCTATATTTTATAGCAAAACTTTGTTGGCTCTTTATCCTAATGCTTTGTTGAACAAAATGGTTAAAACGTTATTTAAACATGGAGTTGAGGTATTTACACGAAAAAATGAAATGGGTTAGGGATCCTGATAAGACGGTGATAAATAATAATAGAAGACAAAAAAACAAGAGCAGTTTTTTGAACATGGTAGAAATAAAAATGTATGAACTTTAATCCCCTTTAATGATTGAGAAATGAGAAGGCTAAAGCTAGTAAGTTCCAGTTTAATATAGTCTGGATTTTATTTGGTAGACCTACCTTGTCAGAATTCAAGTGGGGTGGAAAAGGTGACAGTAAAATTGTTAAAAGGTCGGTGTCAATAGGCGTAATTAAGTTGAAGACTTGGACCAATTTGTATTTGTAGTTTAAACAAGACAATAAAAATTTGTAGGCCGAGCCAAAGGTGAATGCGCCGGTTGAGTTGAAGAGATGAATTTTTTGACATTATGTCTAAACCTCTCCTTTTAATTCTGAAAATTTGATTGAAGATGAAACTTGATTGTAATTAAACTTGTTGTAGGAATGAAAGGAAGGAGAATGCTGCTTGTTTCAGATGGTCAGAGGAAATAACCCATTTTGCATTTTTGCACGCTGCTCGTGTGCAAACGTCTCTGCTTCGTCTGGTGAGTAATTTCATTAAATTATCCAAAAAAAAGATTTCTCTTCCAATTTTAAACAAAATTTGGGATGATTAAGCAAAATCCATTTAAATTGAGTGGGATAACTTTGAATATTAATTTTTTCTTTGGGAGTTGTTAAGGCTGATGAGTTGCTAATTAAAAAAATTGGCAGAGAGATAGACTTTTCCTTTCCGTGATATGTACCTTAAAGAATATAACTACTACGTTTATAAAAGTAGGCTTATTCAAGCTGAATTCAACTTAATCTGTAATGCTTAATTAGCCTTTAAAAACAAAAGAAATTTGTATGGATTATTGTAAAGTCAACCATGTCACGGACATATTAAATGCTTAAATATATTTAGGCTTTATTCTGGTCAGATGGACAAATCATTCAAAAAATTTCAGAATGAAAAATTGAGTAAAATTAGCATTTGGTAATTCTTGAAGAGAAATTGAAAGTATAAAATTGGACACTTTGGTCAACTATCACTTGTCAAAAAAATCATTCTTTAAATATTTTTTCTGTGCATTATTTTCCATTTCGCAAGAAAGGAAACGTTCAAGCATAACATCAGCCTCTTTTTGACAATTAATAATTTCACAAAATTTGAACAATGGAGAGAGCCCATTTAAACCTATTTTTAACGACAGTTTCACAGTTAAAACACGAAACTCCATAAAATTTTGGGATGACAATACCAAAAACCATAAAACTTTTTTTTGTGCAAAATAAGCCATTCGCATTCACGAATTTCTATCAGTTAAATCCGGTGCATTGCATAACAATATCTTGTTCACCTCCATCCTTTCGAAATTTCTGTTTAGGAGTGCGAGAAAAAAACGAGAGGGAAAAGTGCGTTTTTTGCCCAATAGCCAATAAAACCGTCATCAATCTCGACTCAACAATGGGAAACCAAAGCTTATCTTGAAAAAGTCATCACTCCCTCTTTTTTTACAATCTTTACAATTCTCTCCTCTTTTCTGGGGGAAATTGTGTGTGGTCATTATTATATCATCAGCCATTTCACTTTTGTACGACAACGAATATCCATCATCTCATTTCAAAAACTTTACAGAGATCACTGAACCTACTAGTAGGCCTATTGTTGATGGAACATAAAAAGAGATGAGAAATTACATTTTTTTTCAAAATAAAGAAAAATTAAAACCACGCATTTTAAAAAAAGGTTTAATAATAACTGACAATCCTTAATGTTAGGTTAAGTAAGAGGGAATGATAGGCATATCAATAGAACATTTTATGGACGTAGTTAAGTAGCATTAAGCAATTCTTTTTATTTGCTAGGTAAAAAATTATTACTCATTGAAATAGTGACTATCAGAATTATTAGTAGTCGGTCATACTAAATTTTGGTTGAAGAGCTGTCAAACTCTATTATTTGCATCGGGATGCGTATCTTTTAATATTTTGCAAAGAAATGAGTTTTTTTCTTATATTTGCAAATATTTGGTAATCTTGTGATTGGGAACAGAGCGTGCGAATAAACTATCATTGTATGAATATTGATGATGGTAAACCTCCGATTGATTCTGGTTAATTTTAAGAAAAACGAAACGTTTGGGGCAAGTAGAGAGGAGACATGAGACCACACTTTACTCTCCAAATTTTCATGGTTCATGGTCACTTTAGCATAAAAAATGGGACAGTGACAGCTGTATCTAATATGGCCAGGTAATCACTCTCTCCCTCTCCATCAAGTCTTTTTTTAGGTCATTTATTTTATTAATATTGTGTAAAATGGGGTTTAATCACAATAAAAATTGATTTATTTTGTAAGTCTGAGTGTAACCATTAAACAAACTGAACGGGACTGGTTGCAAGAGCTCAGCATATGCCCATCCCAAGCGTGACGAGTGTGTGATGTGAGCAGTAGGTAGTAAAATTTGGATTGTGAATGTGACTTTTATATCATTTCTCTATTGAGTTGGGTGCGAAAGAGGATAAAATGTTGATGGGAAATGGGATTTATTGAATGAGTTTGTGAATTGATGGCTTTGTTGAGGAGTCAATTATTACTTTGTGTAAGGCAATCTGGGATTGAAAGACGGAAGGTGAAGGTGGCCAGTTGTCAGGTGTACTTGACCGACTGCAGATGACGGATGGCAGGAGAGAGAAGCGTGAAAAAATAAATTTCTTCGGTTGTCAAAGTCGTTTTAATAAAACATGAAATTAATTATAAATATTTTTAAAAAATATGAAGCTTTTATTAAAGCAACGCTTCTGGATACAAAACTCTTCCGATGAAGAGAAGAGCTCCTCGCTTATAATCCCAAATGATAAAGATAAATGGCCTATTCACTTCAAAGAACTCGCCAATCTCGCCAAATCTTTCGATGCCGGCGGAGGTAACAGCAGCGCCTTCAGCTCCCTTCTCGGTGACTTGGAGATGTACCCTGTGGGCCATTGAGGAAACGGCTAATTGCGTATTTGTCGACATCCGGCTGAGATTAGCTTTAGTCGGGTCGAATAAAGTGACAAGACCCATACGCCGCAGAGTGTCTTCTAAAGCAACGCTTGAGAAAAGCTTAAACCGGGGCATTCTGACGTGAACACTTTCTTGCTATAAAAATAAAGTGTTAGCAATTTTAAATGATTGAATAATAATTTACACTCATACCGTCAACGAAGAAAACAAATGCTTTAAAGAATCCGAGTTAAGGCCGGTCTCTACTCTTCTCAGGCTTTCTGAAGGGTCTACCCCAGACATTTCATTCGGCAATAGGATAAACATACTCAATCGTCTTTCCCTGAAAGGCAATTCCAACAATCTACAACCGAGTTGCTTGCTCTCCCCCAGACTAACCTGAAATTTACCAGCCATCATTGGAATTTCTAGGCTTGATTTGGAACTAAAATGAAATATCCCATTTGCGGCAGTCATCGTTGGGTCAAAGCTATGCAGCCATTCGGCATCTAGGACAAGTGCGTTCACTATAAACATTCTTGTTTCCTTAGAAATCGGCTTGTCAATTAAAGACGATATTCTCCCCCGTGTTTGTGTCGCTACCCAGTTGTTAATAACGCGCTGTGCACTTCTCACATCGCCACGTTCTCCACTGTCTAAGGAGAAGTCGACAAGCTTTACAGAACTATTATAATACGTTATCATGTCCTGCTCGAACTCCTTCCGGAGGTTGACTCCCCTCTGGAGAAAGATGCCGTTTGCAATTTCAACAACTGCCTATTTAAATATATAATTATTTAAAAACCTGAATAGCTAATTTAATTCAAATTTGTTACTTGCATTCAAGTCGTTATCACTAATCCCATAATTCTGCGGGTGGAAAGATTGATGAGCTTGGGACGGCGTTAGTCCACTCTCTCTATAATAAAGAACTTTCTCCAATTGCCTGTAAGTTGTTGATCCGACTCCAGATCCAAGCCATAATTGAGACAAAACCGACGCCACACTATCCACTCATCGAATCAAACCATTTTAGCTTCATTTCACCCCAAAACCTTTCAAAACTTGCTTATCATACCTATGTGGAGATATCACGAGGTTATCATACGGCCCTAACTCTCCCGCCAGCCCATTGTACAGAATCAATGCGAATTCTAAATGAGCCCTTGACACCCGCTGAACCGTAGATGTCCCGTTGCCATTTCCTTGTCCATTGCACCCACCCAAACTTATCACTAGTCCAATACTTATCACTCTGATAAGATACATGGTTGCTACCTATACTAACCGCTACTCAAGTTCAGTCATCCCCGGTCCTCTTCGAACTCCGAGGGAGCGCTTACCTCTCCCGTAATTTTATTACACTTCCTCATCCTCTGCAGCTGTCCGCGATTCTTCGAGGAAGAAAAACAAGTCGGATCATATTTCTTCTCCTTACAACAACAATTGAACTTGTCGAGGCCATATGCCGTCCCTAACAATGCTCATACGTGAAGTCTCATTAGTGATGTGGATGTGATCCCGATTCATTTCATTGTATGACTTTTCATGTAAGTAATTCTGCTTCCCTTCTGCTCCCTTTTCTCAGCTTTTATCCTTGACATTCAAATGATATGCAGTAAACAAGATATGTATTATTTGCGATGAAACCGGAAGTGACTGGCGTCACCTTTCATAGATGCACGGAGCAACTCACATTTTTCTTTACTTTTCCATTGTATATACGCATTTATTCCTTTTAAATATGACACTTGATTCTCCTCCGCGCACATTGAACAGAGTAAAAAACGCTTTTAAAAATCCAGATACATGACCACATTAAAATTAAATACAATTAAACTGTTACTACGGCACAATAACATTTACTACAAAATACTAGTCTAGCTAAAAACTTACTTAAAAATTACATCACAGTCTGAAAGATTTTTCTTTTAAAAATTATAAACCAGTACAAGTCATAAGTCATTAGCTTTAACTAATTACAATAAGTTGGACGGAATGCTGATATAAAAAATTGATTGCCACTTGGCAATAAATTTGAATAATAAATTAAATATTTACATGAACTAAACAAAATTATTTACATAGTTGATATAAAAAAGGTACAAATAAGAAGGATCTCATACAAAAACAGTCTGAGAGATAAAAGAGGTATATAAAAAACGACATTATGGCAATAAAATATTTTTCCAGACAAACTTTGGTAGTGGACTGTACAAAAAGTTTTATTTGCGAAATTCCGAGTCGGAGGAACTGCTATAGTTTTGGTGGTATTGTGACGTTCTTATAACTGCAGAGTTATTGCTGGCTCCACCCAATGGGGAAATACTAGGAGATCGATTAGCCAGTGGGCTAAGGGCGGGGCTGAAGCTTGGCGAGATGAGACCAGAAGCAAAGGTACTATCATGGCTAATCGGGGATCTGGGTAGGATACTATGCATACCGGAAAGGCCTACATTGCCTGCTCTTGAGACAGACGACGTTGATGGAGGACCTCTATTAGCTAGCATAACTTTCCCTTTCAAATGTCCCCCGGTCTTCCTCCCATAACTGATTCCCTCCGGAGGATGATGATGACTGGCACTTGCTGTACTACTGGCAGCATCAGAGTCTCGTTTCGCTCCGCCTTCATCTTTTAAACAAGCTATTTCTGAGAAGACATGAGCAAGTGGCTGGTACTGAGGGCCCCAGTCGAGCAAATAATCCCAGTTATAACTACCCGTCAGCTCCTCTTCGTTATGAACAATGCTGCTAAGACTACCATTAATTGACTGTTGTTGGTGTGCGGTAGTTGGCGTTGAATAAGTTGGTCCTCTATCGTCCATCATTTCGCTGTCTGTAACATCATCTGCGATTTGCGCATAAATTAAATTTGAGATATCTACCGCATCCGGTCCTCCTCCAGCTCCTTCAACATCTCCATATACATTATTACTAATACTATCCGGGATTTTCGGTCGAATCCCTAAGCGCGCTAGGTACTCTTGCGTATTCTTTGCCGAACTCTGACTCACATTATCCCCTTCATTATCTTGAATCCCGGAGTCGGGAATTGGAAATTTTTGTTGCGAGTTTATAAGCGAGCCCTCATTTATCATTCTTATCTCTTCATCCTCTACTTCCTCTCCGTATTCCGCTGAGCCTCGCCCACTCGATGCGGAATTACTTTGGTCAGAGATCTCTGAAGCTGTATTGTTCACTCCGCAGCGGCGCTCCCCATACTGTTCATTGTATTGGGGGTGGTGATGGTGATGTTGAGGATGATACAAGCCTGGTTGGGAACTAACCCCTGAGCCACTATTTAGTACCATTGTGCTTTGTGCGCCATACTCCAACGTTCCAAAATTAGAAGCACTATTAAAGACTTGAGCTTGCTTTTCCGTTTTGCTTTGCTTCTTGTTTCGCAAGTGCAACACGAGGAATATTGTGCAGCAGAGGAACAACACAAGCAGTGTCGTTACTAACAGTCCCAGCACCCAATCTGAGACGGATGAGGTGTAAGCCGCCTCGAGTTCTTCACTTGGCGCACCCACAGCGATATCTACTAAACTCTCTACAAGTCTTGAATTTGGTCTTCCAGAACTTGCCACAACTGTTAGGGTAACATTTCTATCATTCTTGCTATTGTTTAATGGCTCATTGACTGTGATAAAGCCAGTCGTTCTGTTAACCCTATAGGGTCCTTTGTGACCTTCCAGATGGTAACGAAGTAGTCCATCTCTTCCATCATCTCTGTCCGTTGCTTCAACCCTTCCAATATTGTATCCCTTTCCTGCATTAATAGGAACTACGAACTTGTAAGATTTTTGAGCAAATTGAGGAACAAACTCGTCACGAGAGTCAATCTCTACAATGAATTCTGCACTACACTCCTTCCCGCCCAAGTCACTCGCTTTAATTTTTAAAGTGTACTTGGCCTTAGTCTCGTAGTCAAACACGGCATTTGTTGTAACCAGACCGGAGCTCGTATTAATTCTGAATTTGTCGCGGCCATCGCCATCAAAAATGGAGTAGTTGAGCTTTCCATACGAGCCTTTGTCAAGATCTGTGGCTTTTGCATAAAAGACGGAAGTTCCAACAGGTTCATTTTCCCCAACAAACTCGAGATAATTGGGGAAGAGGAAGAAGGGCTCGTGATCATTTTCATCCTTAACAACCAACTCAACCAATGCCAAAGTACAGTGATGACTTTCCGACTCCTCAGCTTTCACAACGAGTCTATGAGATTTCCTCCGATCAAAATCTAGACTTCGTTTCAACGTCAGTTTTCCATTAAATGGGTTCAGCTCCACCAAATCGTTTTCGTTTCCGGATGTTATTGTAAACAAAACTGATTTGTTATGTGGTTCAGGTGAGGTGTGTTGAGGTTCCAGTTCATCCAAGAGGTGGATTAGAGGCGAACCAATATCAGTCCTTTCACTCACTTCTATTTTGTAAGATGATTTGGGGAAGCGAATTAACTCGCTTGATGTATCCTTTACGCTAATGATTACTTCCGTTGCTGCCATGCATTTAGCTTTGTTCATGCAATCCACAGATATTCTCAGTTTGTGCGACTTCCTTTCAGAGAACTTAGAATCTAAAGGCTTCGCAAGCAATATTTGACCCGTGTGAGTACTAATAGTAAAGTAATTGTCTGGATTGCCCGAGCTGATGGTGTAGTGAAAGTGGAGATTCTTGCACATGTTCTTAACGCAGTCGGCTCTCACTTGCGTGAGAACACTTCCAGGCTTGGCGTCCTGATTTATTTGAACGCTACAAAAATAAAATATTTTAGTTAGATTATTTGATTATTTACTACGCAATCGGCTCTCACTTGCGTGAGAACACTTCCAGGCTTGGCGTCCTGATTTATTTGAACGCTACAAAAATAAAATATTTTAGTTAGATTATTTGATTATTTACTAAATTTAATTATTTATTTATTTATCAATTTATTTTAAAATACCTCTGCTGAGAATTATGGAATCTGAGCAAGCTTGACTCTGACGAGCTAACTTCTACCCAAAGCGTTGTCCTCGTTTCCCTCCTCTTCTCCCCTTGATCCGTCGCAACCAAGATGAGTACAAAGAATGGATTCTCTTCTCTCTTCCCCATCGTCCCATTTGTATAGATTATTCCTGTCTCTTTCATCAATTCTTAAGAAGCAGGGTCCTCTCAACTTGGAGTCTTTTGGTAACTCCAAGCCATACTTGATCTTTGCATTCATTCCCGAATCTTTATCCTTTGCTACAATCTCCTTAACTTTCGTTCCTGGCTTTAACTCATCAGAAATGGTCAACCTATATGGATCTTCAGAGAAGACTGGGCTGTGGTCATTGTAATCGACAACATTCACAGTCAGTGTTGTCCTTGCAGTATGAACCGAATCCGAAACTTGAATGTCCACTTGGTGCACTTTCTCCATCTCGTAATCCAACGGCTTTGCTAACGTTATCCTGCCACTATATTTGCCAATGAAGAACATTGGAAGTACGAACTTTGTGTAAATCTCGGCTTTGAATCGTTTACATCCGTTAGGTTCACATTGACAACGGTGTGAGCG
>JAHZMU010000580.1:0-10113 GCA_027743725.1 Rambutsinella grinnellia | reverse complement strand
AAATAAGCCAAGCCTTATCAATTTAAACGGATATTTTACCTCCTTCAACTGCACTCTAATATCCTCCTACGTTTCTATTCCAAATCTTCAAAAGCTTTTTCTCATCAATAACAGTAAAAGGCCTTGAGGAAAGCTGAGGATAGTGTAACTTTAGTTTACGTCATGTAGCGATATCGATGAAAAATAAATTCCTTCCCTTTTGTTGTACTTTTACTTTCCAGTTTCAGTTCCTCCTTTGATGTTTACCACATAAACGGTTTGCTTTCTCTCCTTCCCACTTGATTCACTTTCATTCACGAAGGGTCGAATAATGGAAGGTCAATTCAAACATTGTTTTTGAAACGTGCAGAGTTATTGTGGGCCGACTGGAAGAAAAAAGCTCACGTTATGAAACGAAAAGGCTTATCCTAAGTTGAGAGGTGGATTACTTGACATTGAACTTTTCCCTTTTTGTTAATAAATAAAGCTAATATAAAAGATTGTTGTTTTAGTCTTGAAAGAGATAAAAGGAAAATGTTAAAATCGAAAGTTTAAAGGTTGAAGGATAGCCGTAATTTGGCGTGAAGGATGAGACAAAGCGTGTGTGTGAAAATAACATGTCTTAATCGCTATAATAATTAAAAGGTTATATGAAGTAGGCTTGAAAATTAAGAGCAACACTCCAACCACCTTTATTAGCTCTAATCCCGCACTATTCTCAAATGATACATTTCAAGAGTAACGACACGCGCGAAGGGTTTGGCTTTGCCAAATACATCTTGCTCATATTGCGCCCGAAGCCTTACTAAAGTTTACACACCGGGAAAGGAATAAAAAAAGTTGAGGGCTGTAACAAGTTTAATGGATAACTTCCAGTCGTCTTTATAGTTTGTCTCGGAGCGTTCTTTTACGATAAGACGGAAACGCACTAAAGTCCAGTAGGAGAAAGTAGAAATGGATTCGTGTGTGTTTGTATATCACGTTAAAAAGTTTCTGGGGTTTCGCACGCCTCGCCTGTCGTGAGCGTGGGAATGGATGATACCATAAGAATAAAACTTTAGAGTATGGGTACTTTTTTACTAGTATCAATTCAAAGTGTGTGAGCCTCATACTTAAAAAACTGCGGAAAAAGTGGGAAGAAAGTTTCAATTCCAATTTACTATACTGACATTGCCTATGTATCGTGTAAAACACTGACCAATACGAGGAGTTGGACTGCACTTGAGAGTTTCAAGACGTTGATGGGATATACGAAGGTACGTGCGTGCTCAACAACCCAACCATTTTATACCTTATCCCTTTACACTTTACATCTGACCATCAGCATCCCTGAATATATTCTATTTGATACCAAAAGTCAAGGAAATTTCGGAGAAAATTCGACAGCAACCGAATCCCAATAGTATTAACCTTGTTACTTGCTTGAAATATATTAAAAGTGGCGATTATTGGTTTAGCGTCAGAGCATTCTAGTCTAATCCCTCAAGCTTCTTGGGATGAGATAGGTCAAGTATGAAATATTTTTCTGCAATGGTGCACATTTACCTTCCATCTTAGGTTGAAATGCTCATGTTTAAATTCTCGAGCACGTTTTACTGCAACACATAACCATATTAGTTGTGTGCACTACCATTTTAGGGGAGTATTAAAAATTCTTTTTCACAAATTAACAAAATACCTTTATCCACTTTCTTCCATCATCTGCGGCTCCCACTTAGATTTAATTTACTTTCTGCCTAGGATAAATTATGAATGGATTATGTACATAGTGAAGGTAATAGGCACATGTGTTTTCGTAGAAGTAAATTGCTACCTGTTATTTTGAAAGTATGCCTNAACACATAACCATATTAGTTGTGTGCACTACCATTTTAGGGGAGTATTAAAAATTCTTTTTCACAAATTAACAAAATACCTTTATCCACTTTCTTCCATCATCTGCGGCTCCCACTTAGATTTAATTTACTTTCTGCCTAGGATAAATTATGAATGGATTATGTACATAGTGAAGGTAATAGGCACATGTGTTTTTGTAGAGGTAAATTGCTACCTGTTATTTTGAAAGTATGCCTTCATCTCTAAGAGTATAGTAGAGTTGGGCGTGTCATTAGTAGAAAAAAGTGGTGACTGCTCACTATAGCTTCTGCTAATAATGGTATTGCCAATTTGAAGAGTACATTCAACTAATTCCAATCGAAAGGGAAGGGGAGTCGATTACTATTATTACTGTGGATATTATGAACGTATCTGAATCCAAACACTTTTCCCCAACAACTTTTAGTTGTTTTACCAGTTCACAAATGAAACCAAAGGTCTCTTCGCTCTCAAGGGAAACAAGTGAAATGGCGAATTGCAATCGACGATGCATGTTATTTTTTCAGTGGAAGTGGCAGTAAGAAGGGGATGTCGTTTGAGTCTCTGCTGAAAAGCCAAGTGTGCGGATTTTTTCTTCTCTCATCTTACTCTTTTCACTCTCTTCCTGGCTCACAGAGATTTCTTCCCAAAGTTATATAGCTGTTGGTTATGTAGCGGAGAATTGAATCCCTTTTTTATGTTCAAGTGTGTAGTGGCATAAGAGCATTCTCATTCAGCCAATATTTGCGAGCATATTACGCAATAGAAGAAGGAAAGAATGAAAAAGAAAAGTGGAAGGCTAAGAAATTTATTGCTTTCACCGGTCATTAAGAGTTTCTACATAAAAAGAATGTTTCCTTGAGAGAAGAAAAAGAATCCGTTTTTTCAGGAGAGAGTGAAAAAAAGCTAGAAGAAATAGCATACGTCTTATTACCCAAATCTAAACTATTTTTACTCTATACATAGCTATACTTACATATAAGCATACTCTCAGTTTTATTCATATTGAACACTGAACATTCTTTCAATCGATACTCTCTTAATGGCGGGCTTTACTTGAAATATTGGATAGGATTGAAAATTATGCCAAAGATTAACTTTTTTTTGTCTTAGGGGCTGCCAATCCCTTTTTTTCGTTTTTTCAGGAGAGAGTGAAAAAAGCTAGAAGAAATAGCATACGTCTTATTACCCAAATCTAAACTATTTTTACTCTATACATAGCTATACTTACATATAAGCCTACTCTCACTTTTATTCATATTGAACAGTAAACATTCTTTCAATCGATACTCTCTTCATGGCGGGCTTTACTTGAAATATTGGATAGGATTGAAAATTATGCCAAAGATTAACTTTTTTTTGTCTTAGGGGCTGCCAATCCCTTTTTTATATTACATGGCTGTTAATTGAAAGGAGAAACATTTGCACTCATCGAAGTCTAAAGAACGAGGGCGGCTCCTTTTTATTAAAACGAATTATGTAATGCCACTCTCCTCAAGTATGGTAGGTCAACGGGCAAAAAACAGCGACCTGGAAAAACTACTATAGGATATATGTCACAAGAGAGAAATGAAAAGGCCAAATGAATTATGAGTAATGAATCACACTCAATCAGTTTGACTACATGACAGATGGTACTTTTACTATTTAGTTTTTTTCTGCTACAAAAGAAAAAGTAGCTTACTCGACGCTCTCTCCAAAGCTAGTGTCATCGACCGACATGAACGTGTCATTTTCCTATTCTAGCGATATTTTTCTTTCGCTCTAGAATATCGATATTTCCAAATGTAGAAAAAGAATTGAAATAGAAGGAGCATCAGACAAAGACAAGTCACATGAAGAAATAATGGGGGCAAAAGATACAAGTCAGAAGAGAACGCATATGATGCAATAACGTAATCATGTATTGTATAAAACAGCCTGCCACAAAAAAACAAGGCCTTAGTGGCAGCATCACAAGGATGAGACAACACTCACTATTATTTCTATTGCATTATTGCTTTTTTTCTTGTGAATAAAATACCAATAGAAAACACCAAAACACCACCACTGCCAACCATCATTGAGGAAAAGAAAGGAAACCGACACTGACATATCCACACGGGGAAAAATTCTCTTATATTGAAAAGGACACATTCGTAGTGATCCCGCGATGTATTGTGTGTGTAGAAAAAAGTGAAAGGAAAATCGATTTTTATCTTGAAGAGAAAATCCTTCCCTTTCTCTCTACGGAAGTATGGGCTTGGTGGTGGGCACGGGTGTAAAACTTATTTCTCCAACCTTTTTTGCTCACATTACTTTATCCTATGTCAGTTTCTGCTCTTTTTTGAGGCTATTTATTTCTCTTCTATTGGTTGAGGAAGTGAAGCACGCGAGAGGTATCATATTAAATATGACCGTATTAAATACATATGGAATGTGTGTGACTTCCGTTAGGAAGATGATCGTATCATGCTCATATTTTTTTTCTGCTGATACGAATAATAATAATGTGGGAGAGAAGTGAAAGTGAACGCCTTTTCATCTTCCGTTTTTTCTCTTGATAATCCTTACGCCCTGTGCTCTGGTGCTCTCTTTTACTCCCAGATAAAAGATTGTCATAGTCAGGAAGTATGGTTATGAATGGTAGTCATTTATATTCAAGACGGAATGAGAAGAAGAGTCTATTCAAGTTAGATCATAAAACCGTAAAGGCCTAGAACTGTCGAGGAAGTAAATATCATGATGATCATTTATATTCATGTATTGTGTAGAGGAAAAAATAAATAGGTATGTGAATTTACATGCAAATGTACTTTTGCACTTTGTCAGATGAAAATTTTAACCCGGTCAAAATGGGGATGGAAAAGTTGAAGGTAACTAATACTTTTGTATGCTTAACGTCAGTTGAGTCTGAATTTCACCTGATTTAGATTTAAAATATAACAGATTTGTTGCCATTGTTAGGTCTTTTTAATTCAATTAAAAATTGTTTACTGATTTTGAGACGCAACGTTAACAAATTTACTTTAATCTTCCAATTTATCCGGCATTCTTAATTTGCCTTCCATCCACTGCCACTTGTAAATAGTAGAGTAAAAATCTTGAAAAATTTCCACCAAAAGAGAAAAATCTACTGTAAAAAGTTATACCTCCGACTTGTTCAATCACCCTTTCAGAGTTCAGCTACTTTAGAAAAAAAGTTGGTAAGAAACTCAAAAACTCAGAACTCAGTTCATGCTTCTTGATCTTAAGTCCTTCCTCAGGTTTGGTGACTTCAGTTGTGCTGTGACAAGACTTTTCCCATTTAAGTAACTCCACAGCTCAAGCTTTAAGTGCAACTTTAGTCTTGTAAAAAGAGGAAAGAGAATACTTCAATCAGTCACTCACTACTCCCACTCCTTTTCAATTCCAATTGTAGAAAATATTTCTAAGGCGTCAGCAGTCTATCAACCGAAAACTTGTCGGAGAGAAGAAATATTTGGAGAAACTCTGATACTTTTAATAACACACGTTTCCAGTGTGAACCTCACTGTTTTTATAAATCGAAGAAAGTTTTGGGAACTTTACTAGGCACGTTTCTTGTATAAAAAGATACAGGTTTTATTACCCATGAATATTCATGCAATCAATCAAAGGGAAGGAGAAAGTTGAGGGAATTTGCATGAAAAAGAAAAGTAAAATATTTCAAAATTATGAAAAAATACAATACGATTATATTTTTATTTCGCGCTCAAAAGCATTACCTTCTTATTTTAGTATAAAAATTTTACACAAAAGCAGCAGCTTTCCCTTTTCCTGATTCAGTTCATAATTATTAATTCCATTTTTTTTTTGAAAAATTACATTCAAAAATTCCATTTCATAAGAAATATAAGCAACTTTAACCTTTTCTTCTTGTACAGGAAACAAGAAACCTTTTTGGTAGTCTCTCCCAATCTGCTCAGAAACTTCAGCTTTCTTCTTGCATTTTGAAAACTCATGGTTTTCATTTCACCTTCAAGTAAACCTATTCCAAGAAATAATGAAGTAGGATATACTTTAATAAAAATTGTAACTAAAAGTGAGCCGGGTACCTTTCACATTTTTCATCCTCTCCAATTTTCTTCTTCTTTGAAGGAAACCCTTCTTCTTCCAAGGAAATCGTCTTTGGAATAAATATATCATCTTCATATTCTCCACGACCATGTCATGTAGCAAACTGGCAAACTGGAATATGTATACGTAGGTATACCATAAGCCCCAAACTCTTACATTTTTAAACACAGTCTAAAAAAATTCATGTCTCATATGTCATCGTATAAAAGCTCCTTTCCTGTCTATTTTCTCCTTTTTCTATTACATCCCTTCCCTTTTTCAACAACTGTAAACAAGTTGAGCTGGAATTGTAGTCGTCAACATTCGTTTACTTGAAACTTTCTTGTGTACTTTGTCAAAAAAAAATTACTCTGTTGCTCGCCTATGCTTAGACCGTTGGACGTTGTCACTGAGCCAAAACCCATCACGAAGCCGGAGGTAGGAGCAACGTATTTATACCCAAACTAAAATGATATGCCAGGTCAAGAAAAACTTTTCATCAGTCTAAAATTTATATAGTGCATATATTTTTCATCGAGCCACTGTCTACAATCGGGGTTGCAAATAACTTATGAGAAAGTTGCCACTGAACAAATAAACTTTTTGCTCCCCTCATAGTCATCATCTGGGAAAGTGAAACTCAAAAAGTTAAACCAAGTAAGGAAAAATTATTCGTCACTTTTTATCTAAAGCTCAATTTGCGCCCGGTTTTAGGAGCATTTAAGAGCCAAATTTAATAGAATCGCCAAAGAAACTTTTGATACCCATTAAGGAGCACATGTCAACTATTCCTCTTTTACGTGGCCAAAACTAGGTTAATATCATAGTCATCCACTCATCATATCTAAAATTCAGAACTATCTCATACCTCATTAGAAAAATTTACTTCAAATTACTCTTCATCCCATTCTCCATCAAAAATTTACAGTTGAAAGCCCTCAATCATAAAATGGGTGACAAGATTTTATTAGGAATTCTCCAGACATTCGCCATAGCCAATTGCTACTTTGGATGGAGGCACATATCCACCTTCAACAACTCCTGGCTTATCTACATTTACGACGCTCTCTGGTTTATTCTCGGGTTCATATCAAGCCTCCTTGGACTAGTAGGGATGAGTAAGCCCAACAAACATTATGAATTTCTCATGATATTTATTCAACTCTTCTTTAATCTATGCAATTACTAGTCAAACAGTCATTTTTTTCTTATCTTTTATCTCAAACTTAAACACAACTCTTTCTTCTCATTAGTCGCTTCGAAATGGTTGGGGGAGCAGGATAGGAAGGCTCAGTGGACTATGCAACATCACTATTTATTCGCTTGGCTCGCGATTGTCGTCGGCTACCCGTGTGTTGTCACTCACTCTTGGATGGCCTATCTCCAGTCGCCAATTGCTCACGTAATTTTTTTCCAAAAGATAATAATCATCTTACTTTATGGCTTCTTACAAGGAAATATTTTTGACACTGACAGTTTAACCATTACCTTTTGACAATGTGACGTGTTATCATGCGACCATTTTCTATTTATGAATATGGCTCTTTCTAACCAGTTGGTTTGCTTACCAATTTCCCTACAGGTTCACGCCGCTCTGTCAGCAATTCCTTTGGTCGCTTGGATGAAACGGAAGAGTCTGATGATTGCCAAATCAACCATTAGTGTCATCATATTGGCTTTCATATCCCACTTTTGGATTTGCTACTTGGCCAATGACTATTGGGGACTAGTGGCAGCCGTATCGATGGGTCTCAATCTCTTTAGTCTTAGTATTCCCGTAAGTTATTCATGGTATGATATTACATCAAGAGAAACATTTGCGGCTGGAGTGGGAGTGTCTTCGCTAATTTTTATGATGAATATCGGGAAAGTATTGTCTGGTCCTGTGTGATTCCAAAAGTTTATGACATGCAAGGCTGTACGAATTCTTAATAAAAATTAAAAATTATAATAAGCAATGAGTTAATTCATTCATTTATGAAATTATTTAAACAAATACTGCATTCAAGTCCATCTTACTAAAAAATATTATGAAAGGATCACTGATAAAAAAGTTACGAAGGTAAGGCACATCCAAAGCCCTTACAGGTGAAGATGGATGCATGGCTAGAAGCAAGATCCCTTGTTTGATAACTGGATTGAGCCTTTCCCGCATCACGAAAATATCCACTCGCAACTTCTCACTAGTGACTTCGTTATCTCCAAGTTTGGGATACACAGACGGACTACGTGAAAGCCTTTAGGATGAGGATGAGCCGACAACGAAGGTAACAGTTTTTCTCCTCTGTGCATTGAACGAGTAATCTAACTTGTGCAAAAATGCATAGTCGGTGGAGAGGGATTTGCGCTTGATGCAAGTCAACTCACTCAGCCAGCCCTCAAGTCAGAGACAAGAGAGAGCGAAGGAGAGAAAACGCAACAGAAGAAAATTGTAACCTCATTCCCACTGAATAAAAGAGGAAAAATCTTGCCGAAAAAAATATGAGTCTATTCAAGTGGTATTCACTTCCGTTTCTTTTAGCCAAGTCAAAATGTATTTTTTTACCTTCGTCATCCACAAATGCTTTGAGCTTTTTTCTTAGAGTTGGGAATAATTTTACTTTCATACTTTCCCCATAACTTTAACAGAGGTAGGTTATGCGGTCTACTCTCTGGGAGAATGGTTGAGAGGAAGACAACTAAAAGGGTAGACGTGATGGCGATGCTTTTGCTTCTTCCTATTCTTTTCACTATCTACCTCAAGATAAAAAATATTCTTTGATACGCGCATCTCTCTCTGTATAATCTAAGCTATTCCCAAGTTTCCTCATTCACTCGTCTTACTTCAACTTTTCTCTCTCTGCTCTCACTAACGAGATCGAGAGATTTTCCTTTGCGTTTGGAAAAAACACAAATATATACAAAGACTGTGGCCAAGAAACGAGAAGAATATTGTAAAGCTTGTAAAGAGGAAGGCGGAAGAGGTCGATCTTGCAAGAAACTTTTTATCTCTCTTGTTCCCTCTTATTTCTCAACAGTTTTCAGGGGAGAAATCTCAAGTGTAATGTAATATAATGGGAGTTAGCTCTCCACTCTCACGTGGATTCGGTTGACCTACCTACTATATTGGACAGAAGATTTTATCCAGAGCAAGGCAAGTGCATTGCAGTGAACATGGTCACAAGAGACAAATTGTGGACAAGTAAGAGTTTTGCTGACAACAGCTAAACATCGTCTGCAGTAACCTCCAATTTTCCCTACAACAATTAGGAACGAGAAGATATAACAAGGTTGAATTTTTTTAACAAGAATTAGTCTTGCTCTAGTAATAGTAATCTGTTTTAAAAAGTCTCTTGTAACTAGTAATCGTAACAAATTGCAATAGTGACCCTGAACTCGTTAGATCCCTTTGTTCTTCTAGTCTCTTTTAAGTTGTCCTTCCGTGCAAGACATGTGGAATACTTTGGATTTGGGAATTGCAAGTAATTCTTGTAAGAGTTGGTTTTCAGGGACGTCTTACTCTTTGAATAATTGAAGTGTCTGTGAATTAAGGTGAAAATAAGTATTTTAACGGTTATAATTCATGAAATTCATAAGATGATTCCAATTATACATTTCTTTAACGTCGCCTTTATTCATTTCATAGTTGGTGGGATTACTTGATTGGAAAGATCATATAAGACTGAAAATGATTACATCAAATTCAGCCCTCGTCACTCTTTCTTTTCTACTAGTCTACAGGACAAAATAAACTTACAACCTTGTACATATCCTTCGCTTATTTTTTCCATCCCCATCTAGATTTTTTAAAGCTTTCGAGTTTCCTTCCGTTAAACAAGAAAAGATTGGAAGGGAAGTTTCAGGAGAGACACAGATGTAGAAACTAGCTTGTTCACTGAAAAATAGAAACCTCTTGACTCGAGCTTTACGATGAGTTTAATATGAAAAGATGTGCGTTGAGGAAACTAGTAACAAGTAAAGGAGCTGAATGGGACCACGTAATACCATAATGCACAAAATAATATTAGGGAGGAAGGACGTACAGAACTGAACTCTAATCAAAAACATGATCGTATTGGGAAATTTTTAGTAAATATACAGGGAGGAAGCGATAGGAAAAGAATATTTTTCTTTCCGATGCTTTCCAGCTACACACTTCATCTTTTTGTTTGATTTCACTTCAACATTTAAAGTGGGTCTTCATTATTCATACCATTTCATAATATTTTATCTAGAGTTCCTCCA
>JAHZMU010000579.1:0-19308 GCA_027743725.1 Rambutsinella grinnellia | reverse complement strand
CAAGTGAGACGAGCTGAAAATCCCATCCATTCATTTCTGATAGGATGCAAAACCGGAACGCTTCAATCCCAAACTCAAAACCTAGAAAGCCCCTGATCCACATCTCCAAACTCACAAGTCAATTATCTAGTATACGTCATCAACAGGAGCAAACTGCTAATAATGGACCAACTTTCAGTCAATATAATGTCGGAAAAAGTTGGATCACTATTCCAACGTATTTTATACCCATATTTTTTCCTCTTTTACAAACTCCTCCGTTTAAGAATGGCGAATGTGAAATCGCTTCGTTCTGCTTTCTCCACAAAATACTTTGAGCAATAAAAATAAAGAGGAAGGAACACTGCAATCTTCTTCAACGAATCGCTTCAGCTCCCGCTCATGTTTCTATTTTTCCCTCTCTAGATAACCTACACGAACGGACACTAGAGAGACTGGCTGGAAAAGTTGCGAAATAAAAAAAAGTGGTTTCAAGCAAAATTCTTTACAGGAATAAACAGGTTCACTCGTTCATGTGCATATGGTAGCTGTAAAAGATACATTAAACAAATGAAACTTTTTTTTCTCGCATGTTTTTGACAGACTCGATCTACATCTTGGCCCCATCAACGTAATTTCCTAAGGAATAAATTGTTTCCCAGGAAAATAGCAAGAGTACTTCGTTCAGAGAAATGCTCAGGTAAAAAATGCTCAGGAAAAGGAAAGCTAAAATTTTAAACCATTCCTTCCTCCAAGCCACGGTCAGTTTAGTCAGTTAACGTTGGCTTTTATTAAATCATTTCTCTTTTCACCATTCACCACCATAATATTTTATTATGAGCGGAAGCAATATCCCTTTTCTTCTCCAAGTTTTGCGAAATTATAGAGAGAAATGTTTAATGCAGATTTCCCATCAACAGCGAAATCATATGCGATAGTTGACTAAACCTTCTACCCTTTCCATTTCATCCGTGTGGAAATAAAAGGCGGAGTAAAAGTAAACTACCCATTTTACGACACTTCCCTTCTCTCCCAACTAATCCCACTATACAGTCGGTGGGCATTAATGAAAAGAGTTGAAAAGTAGACACATTGTTTCCACTATAAAATATTCGACTGTTGCTATATTCATTCCATATGAAGAGAGTTGGACAAGAGAAAGAAATATTTTTGAGATATTTCACATCCCCCGTCATCATCAACATCACCAGTCTCATAAAAAAAAGGAGAAACACACAGCTCTCATCTTACTCTCTACATTATCTCTCCCAAGTTATGAACGTCAACATCTCTCCTTGAGTAAATGAAGTTTGTATAAAAGAAAAACGTATTGCAATCACTAAAACTTTCATTTTTTACTCGTAATTTATGATCCAGAAGGTATGTGAGATGATAACAACTTCTTGCAGTTATAAAAGAGTATTCTCTCCAAGGATGCAACAGCAACAAAACATTTTGTGGGAGGGGCATGCAACAACAACTGTACAAGTGTTGGTGGTTAGTAACCAGCGAGAAGAGAATGGCTTATTTTTCATTTTAGAAACGAGCAGTACACAGCCTGGGAGTGAATAAAAAGGAGACTATAGTGTCTACTACTGTCCCAGACTCTAGTTTCCTCCCTCCCCAATTATCTTGCTAATCTGAGAAATAAAAATGTAATCATCATGACGATAGTAGCCCAGCAAAAGATAACGAGTTGTACCAATCAACTTTATATTGTTGGACGTTGTAAAGAATGAAATATGCTTTTCCACTGAACAAAACGTTTCTTCCTTTATGGGCATTTTTATTCTCCTAATTTTATAAAGGAGGCTGTCTCTCTGGAAGGGAAAAAAATTGGTAGACATGCCATACAGAAATCAGTCTCAAGATTAGAATGAGGGCCTGAAGGAGAACAAGGATTTCTAGAGTCGTAAAGTGAAATTCAATTATTGTAATGATAAATTGGATACTATTTGTCCTTCACTGAGAGTCATCCTCATACCAACTCTCTTGGGATGGATCAAACGTAATTAATCATAATATGCTTATCTTGAAACGTTATAAATTGGATTGGAAATATAAATAGGAAAATGGAGGATTGCGTAGCCACTAGCAATACTGGAATGATTCTAATGAGAATTATGACTTGATCCAAATTCGTGTCAGTCTGTCCTCTGTCAAGAGTTAAACCAGAAACTTTTATAATAATACTAATCATCATCATCTTAGCCAAAAAACTTTCTCTTTTCTAGAATTTGCATTCCCACTTTATTTTTGTTGGAGAAAAATCTTCTTTCCCCCTAAATTGTATCAGTCTTTACATAATTAACCTAAATAGCTGTAGCCACATTAACTCCAACTTTTGCCACCATTTTCCTCTCCCTCTTTGACCACACATTTAACACGGAGAAGAAAATGGTGATGTTGCGGTAAAGAAAAAACTTTCACGCGTAAAAACTAGAGAAATAAAAAGCTTGCTTAGTTTCGTATTCTCCCCAAAGGAAATTACAACTTTTTTCTCTCCCTTATTAAAACACAATGGAGAAAATAAGGAGAGGACCATCCTTTTTTAATAAACAAAAGGAACCTTTGGATAAAAAAAAAGTTGAATCACTTTCGTTTCCCTCTATTATTGGGTATAACCGACTATATGCCAGGTTCAGTACTCTGAATGAGAAAGGATTGTGGTGGAATAAAACCTCGCTCGCAAATTACTTGCCCCCACTACCTTTCTCTATGATCTGCCCATTTTTAGATAAAAGATGCAAAAACGGGGGCAAAAGTAGGAGACCACAAGTTCCCTTTTAGCTCTGCCTCGAAAAGTGGAAGACTAGCTGGTAGACATTTACAATAGTTCCTAGTAAAATTGTTCCCATTCTTGTTTTTTATTGTATCAACAACATCACTTTTATTAATATTACCCCTTCATTTCCAAACAACAATTACGGTTCCGGTGTTCTTCCCCCGAACCAAATCAAATTACTTTTAACCTGTCTCGTAGGCGAAAAGGCTTAGTTAAAAAAATCTACCTACTACAAATAAAAGTTTTTGGTTACCAAGAGAGAAAAATGTGCTTGGCGAGGTAAGTTCTAAAGAACCCTTTCATTTCTCATTGTCCATCTTACATCGATGGAGGAATGAACTTAATAGCTATTTTGCTTCTCTTTTTATTATCCTCTGGCATTTCTATATATTTCAGCTTGAGCAATCCCAATAAAATCCATTCCCGGAAGGAAGAACATCGTCCTCGAAAGAAACAGGAGGAGCGAGACAGAAAGAAAAGAAATGTAAAAAAGTTTAAAGTCTTCCCCACTTACACATCGTCGGTCCTCATCACACCGACAAGTAAGTGGAAGGGTCTGCTTTCCGGAAATGTTCCTCTTGTGTCAGATGATGAGTTTGAGTGGGATAGCTGTTCTCCCTGCTTTGAATTTTAAATGGAGATTTTATGTACTTTTGAGAGGCTGAGAGAGCTCAGCCCATCACTCCACTTTTTATTGTGTCAGTGAAAACTCCGGTTCCCTTTTAATGCCACCTTTTACAAATGTCTGTGTGGGCTCAGTGCTCAGCCCACTTTTTCACATTTACCTTTTCATTCTTCTGCAGAGAGAGGAGTAGGAAATAAACAAGTTGTAAATGTAATAATTATGGCAAGCCCCAGACAACCAACGACAACTAAAAGGGAACTTTACACACAAACTCAATATTTATATAGCTCCCATGTCAAAACTCCAAATGGGATGGGGTATAAAGTAGAAAAGAAAAATTGCTAATTATGATTTACATCGGAATGAGTCCGCCAGGTGCCATTATCTAGACAACTCCCTTTTTTTACAACAAACACATCTCTTTTAGTTAACTAAAAAGTAATAAATTTTCCTATGTAAACCCATCTAAACCCCCAATTCCGTTAAAATTATGAACACTACTAGTTTAATTGAGAGCATTAAACCGTGTGTGTTCCACAATATTCTTTTTATTCATAAAAGTAACAGTAACCAGGTGCCTAATAGTTTATTAGTCAATTTCCCCCTGCTTATTTATTCCATTTCAATAAATTCCTGCCTTAATATTAATTCCTCCATAAAGTTTGCAAATCTAATGGTACCCATTTTTGTTTGCTTTCCGGGTCGAAAAATATTTGCAAACTAAAAAATTTCGCACATTGCCAGATCTCCATCTTACCCCAAGACATTCAGAAACCCTTATCAAATATCAGCATCTCGCCACTTTCGTTTGGCTGAAAGCTAGAAAAAGGATAAAATGAAAGGAACCATCTTATCCCCACTTGTATATATTCTCGCAGTTTTCCCTCTTTCCTCATGACTCTTTCATGAAAATGACAGCCTTATAAAAATAACTTGTAATAGAAATAGCAACAACCATAGGGCATAGCAACAGCTGGCGTTTTTTTTTACATTTTTCTTTAAAAAAAAATACTTTCTCCCCTTCTACTTTATTTCCTCAGACGTTTCCGGAAAGGCACAATATTTCCATATGAGAACCCAACTTGCCAAATATTTCATACTTTTTCCTTCATACGAATATTGAAAAGACAAAAGAATATTGCCATACAGATTCACTTCACTCCCCCTCTATTCCAAGAAAAATAAATTCTACAAGTTTCTCTTCTTTTTCCTAAAAAAAATAAACAAAATGCAAACCCTTTCTGTGGCAAATATATGGTTAGACATTCCTTTTTTTATAAAAAGCAAACTCACTTTCCCCCAACTGGAAACAAATGCTTTTCATTCAAGTCTCACAAAAAAAGAAAGAATTCCTTTAAAAAAACGGACAGGTCATTCAAAGACGAGGAGAAAGCTTGAACGTGATACTCTGTTTATTTGTTCTCCGTATTATTAGGAAAGTAGAAAGGGCAAAGAATGTGAAGAGTTGTTGGCACCTCGCTAATATTAGCTTATTTTTTCCAGACGTAACCCAACTTATCATAAAGTTACTCTAAATGATAACTACCATCATCTACCCAAACATTCCAAAATTTCATATGCAACCGGTTAGCCAAGAAGAAGAAAAATATGAGAAATTTTCATTCCCTTTTGTTCATAACGGTGTGCTTGTTTTTTCTCATCTTGCACGTAACATGTGCGGAGAAATTGTGTGAAGAAAAGGCATAAAAAGTTAAGTAGGAGATAAGACGATACATATTTAGTTCAACTTGTTCCTCTTCTCTTATATGGGATATTTTTAAGACTAGCTTCTCGCCCACTATCACTCCGCCATCTCTGCCAAAGGGGTTTTGGGGAAAGAAGTGCCAGAGAAAAAAGTTAAATGCGAACTCTTCTTTTATATCGTTAACGTTTTCTCAAAGAAACCCCATAAATAAAAGGTGACACGGAGCATTATAACTAGTTTATCAACCTTATTGTGCCGCTTCTGATCCTAGAAAAAAATTTATCTTATGGACACTTTCTCCTAATAAATATCGCTTTCACTTTGAATGTAAATATGTTTTGTTTTTGCAAAAGTAATAAAGGAACAAAGTGTGAAAAAATCCACTATATAATTTGCATTGATATGCAAAATGAGAAATATTGGCAATAAGAGGATCACCAGAGTTATAAAAAGTGCTGAGCTGACTTTGACAATGAGAGAAAGCAAAGCTCATCGCATTACACTTTCCTCCAAAAGCCACAGAAAAGTTTACCGATTTTTTAAACTCTCTTCCAAAAAAAGAAGAAGCACGAACCGTCCGGACCGGCAGAGGTTCTGCTTCACATAATTCTTTCGTTGAATGCCGATACGGAGTTTATAATGGGAGTTTTATACAAATCGCTGTCATACATAACAAAGATAGCTAACAAAGGACGGGATAAAAAATCTCTTTAAAAAACCTTGACTGTGTGCATTTCTTGGAAAGGATTCCTTTTGGCTGCGTCTACAAACGTCATCTTGGAAAAGGAAAGTGTTTTATGAAGCAAACTACATTTTTTATACCACGGCCAATAATATTTTGTCAAAGTCAGAGAATATAAAAGGGGGACGTTGCCATTCCACTGGATTAGGTGGGGCAATAACTGGTAAAAGAATTGTGCCATACGGAAACCCACGCTTTAAACAGGTCCTGGTTAAGTCAACCAGATTAGTGAGATTGTTCCAGCACAGCTGATGGTAGTTGGAACAACAGCTGCGAGGATTATGGAGAAACGCTGCTACTTATGTCCATATAAAAATACTCAACGGTTTCCACACAAAATAATACCAATTGGTACGTGCTCAGCGTGTTTCTCTGAAATGAAATTTTCATATGCGTGGTTTGCTAATGCGCCAATTGACAAGCAAATTTGTTTTGTTGGGAGGAAAATGGCTACTTTCAAGAAAATTAATATTGACAAGTCTTAGAAAAAAATCAGATTGGAATACAGATATTCCACACATCTCCTTATAATAATGGTTGGAAAATCCAATATCACTTTCTCCCAAAAAGCATAAAAGAAAGGTGGGATAGCGTCTCACGTCATACCATCAATACCAGTGTGGTTATGGCAATCTAAAAATAGAATTAAATGGCTTGTTTCCTACAGATGACCCGGGTGTAATAAAAGCAGTGTAATCAGAGTGCTAAGTAAAAGGGAAAATGTCATTGTTGGTCAACTACTCCCTCATGGTTAGTATGATGATTGTGGAAAAGGAAGTGAATATCACTTTCGCAAAAAATAAATAGGGATGGAGAGGGGAAAAGTTGTAACAACAAAAGATACATTTTGTTTTTATACGAAGGTGGATGGAAGGGAAATCCCTCCTAGAGATTTTCATATAATATCATCGTCCGCATAAACTTTTTTAATATGACTTGAGCTGCTCCCCATCCCACTTGATCCATATCGAATACACGAGGAACAATATTAGAGTTGATCAGTACAAGGAGTCCCTGATCAAAGGAGTGATCAGGGAGCAGTTTACACGAGCTCTGTTCCACGCTCCCCAATTTTCTCCATTCTTGTCCCAGATAATCCAACTTTCCCTTGTCGAAAATTGACTACACTTTGATTATTATTTTTTCTCCATCGTCCCCGAGGAGATGGTGAGTTTGAGAGCGGAAATTTGGGGACATACCCTCCTTTGTATGGAATGTAAGAGGCATGTTCAGGTTGGAGCTGACACCTTTCCCACTCTCATCGGGAGTACAACGGTGTACTTGTCATTTCACCAAACAGAATCAATTTCATTTTCCCTTGAACTTTCTCCACAAAAAAGGAGAAAGTGGAATGGAAAGGGAGAAGAAACTAGATTCTCTATATGCAACCTCCTATCTACTTTTTTTAAACGAGTCAATCGAAAACAAGAATTCTTGGAAAAGTTATGGAATGGATTGGAATTTTCTTATAAAAGGAAACAAGTAAAGTTTGAACAGAGCCGTTTTTCTTCCTCCTTTTCCCAACAAGCATTTCCCATTAGCTTACTTTTGTCAAATCAAGTTGACGGTGTAAAGGGGAGTTGGAGTTAAAGAATGTATAATAACAAGGTCTCCTATTCTGGATACAGCTTATAAGAAGAGAACAAGTGTACACCTACCTTGGGAGAAGCCAAGCGTCCCCGAGTGAATGCCAGAGCTCCGTTTCCTTCGAAGTAAGACAGTTGTTGAGTAGCTCAATTGCCCCACGGCTTAGGAGAGGGGCAACAACCCGGGATGCAAGTCCCGCTGCATGTGCGTCCCCGAGCCTAAAAAATAACAAAAATCAAAGTAATTTCCTATTCAACATTTAAAACTCGTTATAACCCAATTTATTCATCTCTTATCTAAAGGTACACATCTCATCTCCCAAGATAACCTCCATACACCTCATTTCCACTTGATATCATTTCAAATCGTACACAATATTCACTTTCACTCCCATTTACCCCTGATCATATCATCCCTTTTATTACTCTCTGCTCAAGCAATCCAACCTAAAAAGATAACGTCAAATCAATTTTAAAAATTCAATCCTTCTTTTCTCTCCTGTCTATTCCTTCAGAAAAAAAAACGTAAATGATCTCGTACAATAGCATATCCTGCTTTCAATGGCACCATTGCTGGTGTGCGATACCATCAGATTACATTCTCCAAAGTGATGGTGTTAACAGCAAGCAGTAAAGAAACTGCTTATCTTATCTTTCCATCATTAAAGAGAACTCCAGTGAAGGGAGAAATTTCATTTTCAGTATAAAAGAATGTAATAATTTCTATAGTAAGTAGCTAAACATAATGGAGATGGGCTCGCTAACAGTATCCCCTATTATTTATGACTATGAGGTGAAACTTGATGTATCATATCGTGCTCGAGAAACGAATCTGATTATGATTAAGAACACTTGAAAAACATATATAATAGTAGGGTCCCTTCCTGGAAGGATGCAGATGGGCGTCCCGCATTCCAAGTATTAGCACACACCACCAGCTGCCTTGCCATAACTAATCTTCAATCATATTTTTTCGTTTAAAAAAATCCATACAAGGCCTCTGTTTAGTTTTTGTTTGCTCACAGCTTTCCCTCTCTCTCTCTCCATACATATTTCTCACAGCCATAATAAAATATTTTTTCGGGACTCCATCAAATCAAATTTTATGTTTCCTATGATCCCCATAAATCTCAATATTTCCAGAGCTTCAGAGACGGAAGAAGGATCCGTCGAGCGTCTACATGGTCAACATAGAATTTTTTTATTCCAGGAAATACACTAGCAAAGCGCTCGCCCAACTACCATCATATCCTTGCATGATTCTCATAATATTTAAGATTGTGTTTACGCTTTTCGAGGTTACCCTACTGCCACTTGACATCCTCTTTTATGAGATGGTTGAAAAGGCTCACGTGCTCCTAACGCTTTCCGCTCACGTATAGTGGAAAAAAGGGGAACTTATAGGCAGACTTCAAGTAGCTCCCTTTTCATTATACAACAACAACCTACTAAAAATAGAGAAAACAAGCATTTGTCTAGGAAAAGTGGGAGAAAAAACAAAACCTGATTCCTCCTTCCGTCCCCACTTATCCCTTTTGTGTGGGGTAAAGGGAGAGGAGAGAGACTTCTAAAGTTAAAAATCCATTCATTATTATTGGCGGATGAGAGTAGCGCGTTTTCTTGTAGTTTTTTGGGAAACAGGCTGTCGAAACTGGTGAAGATGTATGCTTTTCCCTACTTTTTAAACAAAAACAAGAGAGGGAAAACCCTACCATTTTATTTAGCTCGGTGTGTCTCCCTGACACACAAAAAAACTGGATG
This sequence comes from Rambutsinella grinnellia, assembly GCA_027743725.1. NCBI lineage: Eukaryota > Metazoa > Arthropoda > Collembola > Entomobryomorpha > Entomobryidae > Rambutsinella > Rambutsinella grinnellia. The sequence continues at coordinate 10,125 of JAHZMU010000579.1, read as the reverse complement.
ATTCCCCAGAGGGCTATTCGTTAAAGTTGAAATGATGATGCTGGAAATGTTGGAGTAAACTGGAACAAGTGATGTCTCCGAAAAGGCTATCAATGGGAATAGCATGCAACTTTTGAGAGAATGCACCGTCAAGGACTACATAATAGATTCAGCTTTACTCTAATCCACACCAGCATTCGTGGAAAACATGCTGTCATGTACTTTCCCCACTCAAAACAAAACCTACTCATTTTTTCCGTGTGGGAGTAATCCAAACAGTGGATTAATTTTTCTAAATATTTTACGAATTCACATAGACCTTCATTCAGTTGAAATTGCAAAAAAAAGACATCACTGCAGCACAAAAGCGTTAACCATTCTAAGTAACTTGGAAATTGTTGACTTAAAAGCTCAACTCTAAAGACCAAGCCGACTTTTGTTTTCCCTCCCACTATTGTTCNAATCCAAACAGTGGATTAATTTTTCTAAATATTTTACGAATTCACATAGACCTTCATTCAGTTGAAATTGCAAAAAAAAGACATCACTGCAGCACAAAAGCGTTAACCATTCTAAGTAACTTGGAAATTGTTGACTTAAAAGCTCAACTCTAAAGACCAAGCCGACTTTTGTTTTCCCTCCCACTATTGTTCCAACGACAATGGAGAGAGTGGAGTGTACCGAGCCACTTGTTTTTTTTCATCTCTTGAGTAATGTACCACTTTTGTTCTTACAACTTACCAATAAGTTGAAGGAGAGCTTGAACTTTTGAAGAATGTCAACAAATTCCCGCTCGTGGGGTGGACGTGCTCGCATCGAAAGGAGACCTTCGCCATGGTCCTTCTTCTTGCTCTTCTTAGACCTAGAATAGAAAAGGAGAAAACCATAATATATTAATTAAGTTAAGCATTCCATCTACCAAAATATTAGCTTATATAAGCCCAAGTAAATTGACATTTTAAGCTATTAGGAGCCAATTAAGCTTCAGCTTTCTGTCCCACAAGACTCAAGACATGATCTCTTTTAGCTGAGAAAAAAATTAAGGCAAACTATTAGGAGCGATTCCAAATGTAAGGACGTGATGGGGTATTAATATCAAGTAAAAGAGTTTTTGGATGAATATCGGAAAGTGTATCATCATCACCCCATTACCAATATCAAATATGATTGTCATTAGGGCCAAGTGCTCTTTTTATCTTGTGATCGTTTAGTGATGTGGCCATATCAGATTTTGCTTTAGAAAAAGACCGCATCGCATCACGTCACCACCACCATTTTCCTATCGGGAACATGACCATTTTATTTCCTTTTTCTAATGGGCCATTATCGTTGGTCCAAGTAGTAATACTTTTAAGTGGCAATGATTTAACCTATTTATGAAATACAATTTCTCTTATGTCACCTAATGACGCTAATGATTTCAAATATTTTCTCAGCCTTTTTGTTTGGTGGTGGTTGGTTCCTACTGGAAAACCCCATCATCCTATTATAAGCTCCTTAAGTTTCCTACATCCCTCGCATAGCTTTCTTCTCGGTAAATCAGACAAGTGAAATATGAGATGGGAAAAGGCGTAGAGAGAAGACTGGTTATAACTAGCAAAATCATTTAATATCAACAATATCTCCCTCTCAAGTTCAGTTTAATTGGCAATGAACTATCTGGAGGTTTAGTAAGGACAACATTATTTTTATTTTCTAGTTCCGCATAAATCCTTTATGCAAAAATGTTGAGATGAAAAGCAGAGGAAAGATGGCTTCCTCCTGCTCCACCTCTGCAAGATGTGGTATGCGGTAGGGGCATCAAAGGATTATATTTTTATCTAAATAGCTCAGTCTCTCTCTCTCTTCTACATCTCTCTTTACATACATTTTAAAAAGGAACAAGCTGCACTTCCTCCTCGTCCATCCTTGTAAACAAACTCATCTTTTTTTTCGCAAAGTTTGAGATTTTAAGGATTTATGTATTATTCTCGTTGTATCGAACTCATGAAAAATGCATTATAGGAGAAAGAGAGTCTCTCCAAGTGGCTTCTTTCTCCAGTTATAAATATACTTATAGCTTAAGTAACGAGCATTTTTTTCTTTCTCTAAGAGTGAAAGTGGTCATAATGTATGGAAGTGGTTGTAAACCTCCAGGAGAGAGAGAAAAAGTTGTTTGGGATGGAGAGGAGCTGGAGCATATTGAACTTGTTTTCTCCGATGATAATGCCTCTCACTCTCTCCTGTTCCTGATGTATATTCAGAGAAGGAGGGAGAAAGGAAGCAGAGAAAATTTCATTATTCAAGTAGACACGACATGAGGATGAAGGGAACTCGCTTCTTACATGGAATATTATACTCTGATCATCATCGTCTTAAGTCTTTTCTTCATTTTTTCTTCTCTACACACACACACAACTAGTTCTCCATTCTCGTCGTCCTCGCTTGACTTTCTTTCTGGTACGTTGTTTGTGAAATGATTTACTTACTTTAAAAAAATACATAGATCAGATGAGAAAAATTGGAGAAGGGAAAAGGATTTGGTTGTTTGCGAAAGCTCTCCAGACTCACGATCTGGTGCAGATCCCGACTGGCGGTGCAACTGAGCCGCCTCTTTCATTATAGATGGGATGAGATAGGATATGCTTCTCTCTCAAGGAAAAACTCTCAAGAAAAATACATTCCATCAGGGAAAGGAAAGGAGCGATAAGTCTTTAATGTTTTACTAAAAGTTTACACTGAAATATTTAGGAGGAAGGGATGCAACAGGAAGCGCAAGTTGAGAGAGAAAATATTTTTTGTTAAAAAACTCTCGCAACAGATTACTCCGAAAAGTAAGCTGGAGAGAAGAGCAAGGCAAGTTTGATTATTTCTAAATAGTAGTATCGTAACAACAACGGTTACAATCAACTGCATTTCTTTACAGAATGAAAACTTGTCTCATTTAAAGAAAGTATAAAGTTTTTCCTCCATTTCTAATGAGAAAGTCCCCAAGGGCATACAACACAATGCGAGTCAGTTACATTCTTCTCTGTAAAAATATTTTCCTGCCGCTAATAGCAAGTAATGATAATGACTATAATGGTAATGCTCAAGCTTCTGCAAGAATTGCAAAACTTTCTAACAAAAATTGTCTTTGAAAATTGCAGGCGTAAGCTTATATTTTTTTAAAATTGATTTTCCCCTCTTATAGAAATGACTTACTTCCTCCTCCGTTGTAGTTCTCGGAAAGCTGCTGCGGCAAACTGTAGCCTCGCAATGAATCGTTCGATGTCATCAAAACAGCGGTTCAAAATGGCAACCTCGCGTTCATAACCAGCCTCGCTCTCTACCGAGCTCCCGTCGTCCCTTATTTCGTCTTCTGTGGGGTCAAACAAGAACAAAGAAAACTATCAAACACATTCTTTGCAAGAAAGTAAAACGCTTCAACTATAAAGTATGAAAGTGATAGGCAATGTGCTACGTGCAGGCATAAATGTCGTTTCCTTCTTGGAAAAAAATTTGGTATTGTGAACTATCTCATTTTAATCTCATATTGATTGCCAATTTTTCTGCAAGCATCTGGCAAATTGACTTTCAAACTATTTATATTTCTGGGAAACTCTTCGCAATTACAAACTATTGTAGTAAAAGAATTGGAAACGTGCATCACTGCGCCCATTGTCCATCCCCAAGTTAATTAGCGACTTACTTGGTGGCGTGACGTGGAAGTGTGGGGGCTCAGGTGGAGGTTGAACGGGTGGTGGGGGAAGGCTCTGCTGACTACTATGTCGCTGGCGATTCGGTGGCTGACGTCCTTGCGACGCTAGCTTCACATCTTCCACCAAGTCTGCAGCTGAGATATTGAAGCACTGTAAGAAAAACAAAATTATAAAGAATAAAAATGTGTCTCCACAAATGAAAGAAAAATTTCTCCTTTACTCTCCCATTTCCCTCCACTTATATGGGACAATCAATACCACAAATCATTTCCAATAGCCCATATCCACTATACGAATGAGTGTAACTGTCAGGTAGGCAACGAGTTCGCTTAATGCTCATTCAACGAAATAATTGCTTGTTGACCAAGAACTTTTTTGTCTTTCCTCTTCAACTCGAATCTAGGCCTTGTCAACCCACAAAAAAATCTCGCGCTCGCATCCCATATTTCTCTCCCTTTCCCTTTTGACTTTGACACACGAGTCTCGAAAGAGAGCAAAAATGAGAGAGCTTTTCTCTAAAATGATGAGCTCTCTTTCCCAGGATGGTAAACCGCTAAACTTTTCAAGGGAATTTCGCAAGTCTAATTCTTCACAAGAAGAATTTTTTTTCTATTCACCTCTTAACCAGTTCACAATAAGAGTGGATGGATGATCTCCAACCTGAATCAAGAATTGTTTTCGCTCCCTACGCATACTTTCCCTACACTAATATGGATTAGTTAGTCCTCCCAAGAAAAAAAAAGTTTACAGTATCGTGGGAACAACGACCTTCTACACTTCTAATTGGGGGAAAGGGAGCAGGAACTAAGAAAAAGTGTGCAAACTTTTTTCTTCTAAACTTTTTTTCTTTTTCTCTCTAGACAGAATAAACATGGCAAGTGTATGAGAATAGATGTGGACGATTTATAAAAGAAATCTCTTATTCCATGACATCCCCTAACCACCACATAATATATTATTAAGCTTGTGTACTTTTACAAAGTGGTTTAGTTTTCTTCTTTTTTTAGAGTAGAAAAAAAATACACTAGCCTATTACTCCGAGGATTTGACAGAGTTTAGAAATAATTTTTGGAGAAAATCCACATCTGCCATGAGAATGGAATTGGAGAGAGAAAATTAGAATTAGTTTTGGGGGAAATCATAAAGTACAATTTCTACATTGTCCATTAGATAAATTCGTTGTGTGAAAAAGAGTAAGAAGAAAGTAACTTTTCTTGCATATTTCAAAGGTAGTTGGAGTCACATTCGGCCCACTTTGATTCGAACTGAAAGGGTTGTAAGGTCTGCAAAGATGAACGAGGAAGTCGGCTATATTTCGTAGTCGACGGCAACAAACATGCCGTTTCCTAAATTCATGGGCCAATTTTCATTTCGAAAAGGAGGTTGAGCATGAGCCTGTCTAGGGGGAAGGGGAGAGCTCCTTATCAAAAAATAATGTATCGAGCAAGTAGAAAAAAAAGGAGCTGTACTTGGCCATTTCCAGGGATGAAGTAGGAGAAAGCGAAACATGTAAATGACGACATTCGTCCCCGCCATAATGATTCGGGACAAGAGAAAGAACTTTTCCCATTACATAAATTGTTGGTTAGTGGCCGTAAATCTTGTTTTTTAAAGCCTTCTTCTCCACTTAAAGGTGGCAAGTGTACAACTAGGAAGGCCTACTTTCAACGACTTTCCTTCCTTCCATAACAATTTATTTGAAAGTGGCCTTGAGGCGATATTATTCCTTTTAAAAAACAACTTTCATGTCTCTTTCTAATTCACAATTGCTCCACCAATCCACTTAATAGTTGGGATCACCACTTCACATCACTTGCTGACATTTCATTGCTCCTCTAATGGAGAATGAATTGAATCAGAGTTTTGTTAAAACGGGAGAATCCACTCCTTCACCCCACTACATTCACTTGAGCACCTTTCACGCTCAGTTTAAGCTAAACGAGATGATCGCTTCTCCAGATTTTTTTATTAGATTGTAAACAGTGAAATATTCAGCTGTGTGTGTGGACGAGCTGCAATCATGAAAATGGAATCGATGTGACAAAAAAATTGCTTTCTACCATAAAAGAAGTGCAGATATTGAAAGATATTTTGAATGGGGAAATATTATCATCTTAAATGGAATGGTAATAATAACTCATGTGGAAAAAAATTGAAAAAGCTGGTATACGTTGGCATTTCATCACAAAAAGATAATTGTCCCTAGTCAATTATAGGAAAGTCAATAAAAATGAATGGAGTTGGGAAACATGTTCTCTTTCTGACGAAATCTTATGAAATGATTGTAATTTTACACTAAATAGCTTCCAACTAGGGTACTCGATCGCTCCCATTATTCAACTCAATGTGGGAAAAGTTTAAGCTTGTTTTCCAACGTTTCACTATCAAAACTATATAATAGTAGAAGGAAAGAAAGAAATGGGAAATAGTTTGGAGAAATTACGTCCCCATAAACCAGGTTTATGAGATGGTCCTTCTCTCTTTTTCTCTCCCAAAGCCCAAGTCATTCGGTGAGATATGAGAAAATATATAAAAAATGATAAAAGATGTAAAATGTGCGGGATATTATTTGCGAGTGTGAGCTCGAGCGTGGGGAGAAAAAGTGACAAATATTGACAAGGTTAAGCATTAAAACCTGAATGAAAAATGGTTCCAAAGGAAAAGGATTTCTCGGGGCTGGGCATACGACCCCTTTTGATATATTCACGATTGGAAAACAATTTTTGGAATGTTAGAAAATAAAATTATTCTCATACGGGAGGAGAGAATTGACTTAATTAAATTAGCTACGCTGTTAAAATTTTCAAGTTGTAAAACAGGACTCGTATATTTTTGATAGTTTTTACGATCTCTTACCTGGAAGATGTGCATTTCCACGGGATGGACTGTAAAAGCAAAGATGTTATTATACAGCTCCCCAGGATTAGTATTTGTGAAGGCTGTTGGATCCCGAATCAGTTGGAGTGGGAATCTCTCCATTTCGTCCTGAAACAAAATATTTATTCAAATTAAATACATCTATGAAATTAAGTGCATTAGTAAATATTTATTATGCACTCATTTCAAACTCTTAATTGCAAAAACCAAATTGTTTGCCAAATTAGTCTCAAATTTATTGCAATATTTTTGCAGATGATGCTCAGCCTTGTAAGTTATGCTCAATAACCCCTATTATTAAACTCGAATGAAGAGATGATAGAGGCGAAGTAGGTTTTTACTATTCACATTTTATTTCCTTCATTTTTTCATTAAATATTTTATATGCATAAACGGTAAAATTTAAAACTGACAGTGCTCAAAAGAAGTTCATCATTCATCACTATGCATTATTTAAGACCGCTTCCGTTACTTTTGAGATAGTGAAATATCTACATCGTAAAAGGATGCGACAGTGCCTAAACCAAATGTCTCTCTTCTACATGCACACATTCGATATTCCAATGTAGATTTTTAATAAACTCCCAGCTTGCTACCTTTTTCTTAGCCTTTCCCCTCAAATATGATTCGATAAAAATGGCGAAAGAAGTCTCACAATTTTTCAGCCCACTTCTTGGAAAGTCTGGTTGAATAACAGGTAATAAAGTGGCTGGCGATTGGAATAAAATAGGCTTAGCTCCTCTCCAATAAACATTTCATTTCGAGGTCATATCTGTAGCAGAATAGGAGACCCACTTTTCCCTATCACATCTCATCTCTCTCATAAGGGGTAAAGGAATGTGGAATCTTTCATGACATAACTTTTTCTCTGTACTTGACAGAGAGAAAATAGATTTTTTCATTATGGCAAATACTACAAAGTTGTGTACTCAAAGCTCGGTCTCCTTCTCCTCATTTCTTGTGTGATTAAACACAAGGTCATCACAAATAATGTACAAGAGCTAATGGCTATCACTTGCAATCCCCACAACTGCACAAATGGACAAGCCCTTTCCCCAAGCCTTTCTCGCATTTCTCCATTCACTCTCTGAGATGATAGACTTTCATGTCATCTTCTTATCCAGCTAGTCAACAAGTCGGGAACATGATGGATCCTAAAATTAACCAACTTTTTTTTATTGGGATTATCAAAAGGGAATGTTGAGGAGTAATTAGAAATGGAGTTTTTATAGGAATGCCCTTCATTCACAAATTGCATCTAGTAATTTTTCAAGTATTTCCACTTTTTCCCATTCCATATCATATCAGTTTGAAAAGGTTGTGAAGATAAACGGAGATTTTGTTGTTGGGATCGTATCATTCTCAACTCCATTTTCACTTCATTCTCTTTACAGGCCACTTTCTGGTTTTCAAGGAACAAATCGCTTTCTCTTGTCCACACTCCTGCCAACTAACAATCAACCAGAGTCTTTTACAATTGCTCCTTTCCCATTTCCCAGAAAAAGTGCGGAGGAGGAGAGAATCGTGAAATAAACTTTTTTATTTTCAAAATTTACTATATTTTATATTTCTCAAGAGTTATAGGAGAGGCAGCATCTGCGAGTCTCAACTGGAATAAAAGAGTTGGAATTAGAGCAATGGTCATTCCCGAAACAAGTTGGGCATATCTAATGTAATCCTCGAAGGGTAAAAACTAGATCCATGAGCATTCAAGGAGGAAGTGAGGAGCATCAAGAGCAACACACACAACAAGGGAAACATGTTGGACGGAGAAACTCCATTCCATTTGTCCATTTCACTCCGACTCCCATAAAGCATTAAATGTGATTCGGGATGAAGTGTGGAAACGTGTGTGTATTTATTGCCTAGGAAGTATGGAGGAAGTAAGCATTAAAAGAGAAGTACAGCTTTCTCTCTTAAACCCAACAAACAAAAAGGACCAGTAGAAAGAGAACAAAATAGAAGCTCGTACTACTCCTCTTATTATTCTCTAGTAAATAATACAACTCCCTTTTACTTCAGTCTAGTTAGCACTTATTCCTGATTTTTCCCTGATTTCCTTTCCATTTTCTTGTGCCCTTTTACGGCCCCGGTTGTTTGCAAGTGACGTTGATTACAAAAAAAAGAAATATATTGGGAGCGGGTAGCAAAATAAGTATCAGCCTTAATATAATTTTCTTTAGGAAATCTCCTGTGCAAAAATAAGGAACCCTCTGGAATCTCAAGAGAAACTCTCACTTTAGCATGCTGGTATTCAGCTTTAGAAATTTAATTTCGTCAAGAAAACTTTTTTTCCTTGATCATTTTCAGATGGGATGGAGAACTTTCCGTATTAAATAAATTATTTTTTTTCTTCTCCCAGGTCAAAAAAAAGATGGGAAAAGGGGTAGAAAATTATTTAAGTATTTAATAACATGTGTGTGAACTCATTACATATTTATTCATTAAACTTTATGATTTGTAGAGCCCAACTTGCCACCAAGTGCGACTCCTTACGACTAATTAAATATGACAAGTGCAAGTCCCCCGAAAAGTTTTCCAAGTTTTTCCCTTCTACCGGAAAAAAATACTCCAAACCTTATTCCCATCTCAACTCAAGTCAGTAACACTTGAAGAGTTTTAAACTAGAAAGTAAATTATTCAACAAGTCATCTCAAAGAGTTTTCAAACGGCTTATGCTTACATGGGAGAATGATTAGGAGAATAAAAAAATATGAATACAGTTGGTTCCCCACTTCCCCGCTTCTTTTTCTCGCTAGTTGTTGCGGACTGTAAAACAAGTTGGGTGTTTGCATCTGCTTACATTTCCCTTTTAACATAGCTTTGGCTATAGTGGTCGTGGTCGTGGTAAACTCACTTAATCAAACCCTGCGGTTATTACAAACCTGTATTCATAAAAAATTTATGCGCAAAAAAATGTTATTGACTTTTTGCAATAGTTAATTCAAAGCGTATGGGAGTAGCCTAGTCAGAGAGAGAGAGAGAACCGTTCACAACTTTTTTTGCGCTATGAAATACCTGTTAAAATTTGCATATAGTTGTTACTTTCGAGTAAAAGTGAGACCCTGCTTGTTTAACTCGGAGGCAATGAGCTTATTATCTTTTACCCATTGGGATAGTGACTTTGTCAAACAATTTCCCTTTTTTTCTCCTTCCACTTTACGCATAAATCAACTCGAACATTAATGGGCTCCAGTTCCCTCTAAATAATTGTGTTGCCCGCGAAAAAAAAATTTCATTTCCTCTTGAAATTCACCCACTTGATTTATCACTGTGCCAACCTGTTCGTAATTAGTTTCGAGTTATTAGCACGTGAATTTCACAATTTGTAAAACCCTTTCTGCTCAAAACAATAATAGTCTATTGTAGATAAAGGGCCTACTTTTTTAATTGTTTAAAGGGCGATCCCTCCATCATCATTCAGCTGTTAAGTGAGAAAAGCGAAACTCACTATTTATTCCCAATCAACTAATGTAAATAATCAAGTGATTGTGTTGCAACTGCTAACAATTCCCCTGTCGGAATCTCTAAAAGAGTGATCCTTTCGCTTTAATAAAAAATAAATTTCAACAGACTTAAAGAGCCCTTT